>JAODUP010000918.1:120000-152277 GCA_025642065.1 Paralvinella palmiformis
TTTTCATCTATTTTAGCTTATATTTCTTGTAGGGTTAATAAAAAGCACTATTCTTAAATGGTAATTACTAATCCTTGCCTACATTTAGTCTGCATGAATATGAGAATTGTTTCATACATGTAATGCATTTCCGATATATATATATATATATATATATATATATATATATATATATATATATATATATATATATATTTATTTTTTTCCATTTCGTGAAATCTTATTTGGATACACTGTCAAATAGCATTTCAGAAATCTTCTGACGCAGTATACGTTTTATTTAGAAAATTCACTATAAATAAGGGCCTTCTTTATTATGAAATGCCATTCTCTATTAGGTTTCTTATGTTAGCTTCCATTACAATAATAATAATAAAATAATAATAATAATAATAATATAGAACAGAGGGCACCATGATTAACCTTAGATGTAGTTAATCATAAAAGCGGAGACATGCGAATAATGGTGTGATTATATCAGATTGGTATAGTTAACATTACTAATTAGTGAGTGAGCATGTGAGTAATTGAGTCAGCGAGTTGTTAGCTGCAATTGTAAATGAATGAGTCAGCGATGTATTTTGTGCGTGAAACAACCAGCGAAAGTTTCCATTTGCCAAAACGCCGATTTGACGCTGAACATATGGCCGAGAAGACAGCATCTGGTGAAGCATCTAATGGACACCTGCAAAACTAGACTATGATTTATGGAGTTCAATCTTGTAGAAATGGCAAGCAATGATCTTAGATATAGACATACTTGTCGGTATACGTGTGCACAATGGTAAGAATGGAAGGAAGTGTTGTGAAAAAGTATAGAGTATCTTATTTCTGCCTAGAATTAATTTTTTGTGGTTATAATATGATAATTGATAGCATAACCCTATACTTAGTCCACAGGTATATGAAAAAGGTTATACAATATGAGGGTTCTCGTGTGAATCAGAAATCGTTATTATTATTATATATTTAAAAAAAAATTCATATCGAAATCGATTTTGTCTTATTTTATATGTTTATAAGAATATTAACTCCGCGTACTTAGATTTCGTTGAAAGGTGAATCCAATGCCAATTGGAGAAAAGTACTGAACTGGGATGTGCACTAAATGCTGCCTAAAGCATTTTAAAACACAGTTTGCTTAAACCATCCTTTTGCTATCGAGTGCTAAACTGGTATTAAAATATTGGTGTATTTTCTTCATCTTATTTATTGCAGTACTCTATGGCGTAGAAAATGCCATCCTGGATTATACCAATGTTCTTAAATCTCAACAGCTTTCGCAGATTTACAAAAGATATTGGCTGCTGAATATGTGCAGTATGTGGCGCCATCTAGTGAGCTTAGTGTGCGCGATCTCATCACTTCGTAGACCATTCCAGAGAAGCGCTCATACAAGCGACTAACGTAGACGGAGCAAGAAAGGGGACGATGCGGGTACTACAACTAGTATTTATCGGAACGAATGACTCATCATAATGTCGGGAAATAATGCGACCTGCGATCTGAAATGGAACACTTCTAAGGCTTACACTCTGATAATCTATTCGATACACTGTGTGGAAGCAGCAATCATCATACTGGGCAACGCGTTTACTATCGCTGCTGTTGTACAGACTAAAAAGCTTAGCAAACTTCCGACTAACGTGTTCATCACGAGTCTGGCCATTTCAGATGGAATTATTGGCGTTCTTCTACCTATACTGGTCGGAGTGAAGTTATTGGATGCCCAACAGGTTTGGAAAGGTACGGCGTGTCTCTTTCTTGGTCCCTATTTTTCCATGTTTCCAATATCACTATTAACGTTGTTGGGTATTGCGGTGGATAGATATTTGGCCGTTGCCAATCCTCTGATCTACAGACAGCGAATGACGCCGAGACGAGCCAGGATAATATCTGGTGCCATCTGGATCATAACATTCAGCTTAGTAACGGGATCAACTTGCTATTTCGGCGCACATAATAACACAATAGAACTTAGAGAAGCCGTACGTTTCATTTTTCCAAAGGTACTGCTGACAGTTTTACTGCAAATGATGATTCTAACTCCAATACTTGGAAACATAATGATATACAGTATTATTTACGTAAAGTTAATGTCGAAGAAGAAGGTGGGAACGAGCGGATGTAACAATGTGCGCCGTCAGAATTCTTCTACGAAGACGACCAAGGTCTATGTTAGCATGATGTCATTCGTTTTGGCGTATTTAGTAATTGCATGCGTTCCGTACTACGTTTTAGTTGGAATTGTGACGCAGGTGTATTCAGACACGCCTTCTTACTTTACGTATCTGGTCGATGCCAGCGTAATATTGTTGTACAGTAATTCGTTTATGAATCCAGTAATATACAGCTGGAAAAATCGCAATTATCGCGAGGCCTATAAAAACATTATTACATGTGATCGGCCATTCACCGCGGCTGAAGACATAGGGAGTATTTCCATGCGAATCAACAGCAGTATTTGAGTCGGAACCTATTATAAATGAATACTAACTACGAGAAGGATAAATCATTGCTATTCCCTTACAATGTACTATTTTGTGCGAGAGTTATCACCTCACCTTGGTTACACACCATCTAGTATTATAATAAGGTGAGGCTTGATGGTGAGCTGTCGTTTTTTAATCCTTATTTTTCTTCGCTGTTAGTACGTGTTTGATTTATGTATGTCTGGTTTGTCTATCTGTCTCTGTGTGTCTGTCACATCTATCCGTGAAAATGTATTTATGTCTGTCAGTAATTAAGTTAGTAATTATATAATATATATATATATATATATATATATATATATATATATATATATAAAATGTGTCAGATTATTAGAGTTTGATTCTAAATAGATGTGGAATCTAAACAGCTTTTCGGTCATGAATGTGTGCCACTTGATTTTTGTCTTGTAGAGTAGTATGTAACATTTAGCACTGGCTATGAATAAATCGTATGAAGGCAGGGCTAAAGGTGTGTAATATATTTTGATCTTTCTAATACAATGTATAATTTACCACATGTCTGTGTACCTGTTAAATACTTTCATAGCCTATTGTCTTATATAGATCCTCCACATATTGGCATGCTTTGAGACAGGTGTAAATCTGGTTATTTTGATTTATTAATAGTTTACGTCCTATATTTACCATTAGCTTTTGCAAAGGCATGATGTATTATATTATAAACATTTCATCATATCAATGAAAATGTAAATTACATCGCGAGTTGTTTAGCTAAGTTTTATTTCAAATTAGAAAGTAAATTCCCCTTGGCAGTTTATAAAAAGTTAAATGATATATATAATTACATACTGCATAACTCTTTAATTATCAATTTCTAAGAATATTTAAATATGTACGGTTTAATGTATGAAAGGTTTAACACAAGTAATTTTGGATATTTCATGAGGATTAAAAGGTATAATGAATAATTATACTTCAGATAAAAACAAGGGTAAAGGTATTAACATATATTGTCTATATTATGTTCGGATATTTTTGAAAATAAAAACAACTCTCGAATTTTTATTATAATATATATATTAATAATATATATAATAAAATAATATTATATATATATATATATATATATATATATATATATTTAGATTATCATAAAATACTGCCACTAAAGCCGAATTATTTCAACATTCATTTTGCATGGATTATATGAATGTTTACGAATTTAATGGTTTTAATAAGAGCTGCAAATATTATAAAACAAATGCATCTAATTTAAATCTTTAAAACCACATGCATATTATCGTTAACAGCAAAATTGTTTTTAAAACCACAATTAATAAACTGAAAAAGTATTTTCTGGATAGAACAATATTTATAGGTATACATAATGAAAATAGACTGCTAGCAAACGTGTTCTTTAAAGGAAAAGACACACATTTATCGGCTCATAAATTATTTTTCCCGTGACATACATGTCTGACATTTTTCCAGAATCTTTCACCAAATAAAAGTGCAATGAAACGTGGAATAGTTTGTATCAATCATTATGCTTAAGAAACTGCAACAAAATATGCCACGCGGTAATAGGAGTATAACTATTCTGAAACAAATGCATTAATCCAACTAGTCCTACAAACATTGATTCTGTTTAAACAATTCGTGGGTTTAGCAGATATGACTCTCATTTTTATCTAGTTGATATTAACCGGGAAATAACAAAATCTATATGACAAAAAAACTGGTTAATATTAAAGTGATTTATTTATATGAGGAGCAAAAATCTAAATACTGTGTACCGCTCACAGCAACCCCTTGAAGGTTAAACTATCTTATTGCCATTTAAAAATGTAATTACTGCACAATTAACAGTGAACTGCACATTTAGCATATTATGGTAAACATAAAATAAAAATCTTCTGATAGTCTGGAAGTTGAATTTAAAAATAAAATGTAACTCGAATGTTAAAGAACATACAAGTGTAAGGCAAAATGAAATGTCTGTAATTGAAATTTAAAAACTAAAATGTATCTAAAAAATGGTTAAAGATTAATACCAAAAGGGTTGATGGTCACCAGAATTTGGTAGTTGGATTTAAAACTTGACGAAGAAACGATTTCCAAATCACCCGAATGGCCTAAAGGTCATTATCTCTCTTTCACAGCCACAAGCTATCTGTATATCTCCCTGAATGGCCTTTTCTCTCTGCCACTCTCCCCCTCTCATCCTCTCTGTCTCTCTCCCTCTCTCTCTCTCTCTCTCTCTCTCTCTCTCTCTCTCTCTCTCTCTCTCTCTCTCTCTCTCTATCAAGAAGTTCAAACATAACTAGTTTTCTGTGACATGGACATGATCATATATACATATTGAGAATATTATACTTTCCATAAATATACCACACAATACGAAACAACAACAATAACAACAACAACAACAATACTATACTACTACTACTACTACTACTACTACTACTACTACTACTACCACTACTACTACTACTACTACTACTATACTACTGCAACTACTACTAATACTATTACTACTACTACTACTAATAATAATAATAATAACACCAACAATAACCATACAAATAATAATAATAATAATAAGTAGGAGAGGAAGACGAAGTAGAACAATAAAACAACGTACAAGAAGAACAATAATAGGAATATGAAGAAGAACGAGACTAACGTGTAAGATGTTAGTTCAGAGATATCATCGACGTATATCATTTAGGTGATAACTAATTGTTTAACAACGTAAATTAGTCAGTTTTTGTGACGCAGTATGAAAACAAGACTGAATCTTAACTGAAAGAAATATCTTATCCCGAAACATCTTTATTATGATTAATACTAAATGATAGGATAACAACTAAATAAATTGGAATATGTAATCTATTTTCATACTTCTCGCATATATCGTGGCCTTGATTTGCAAGAAAGTAAACTTTTACGAAATGAAATAGTTGTAGTCCGGCGCCAAATGAAGAACATGACGAACGTAGAATAGATATTCTTAAACTGGAGAATGACTTACCGACATTAGGTGAAGTTATTTTATTGTGAAATAAGCTGCAGTGGTGAATGAAATATGTAACGGGTGAACAAGATATGAACGGGAAATGAATAAATGTATTCCTAATAATAATAATTACAAATCTTCTATAGCGCCAATATCCTCGAAAAGATTGCTGGTAGCCAAGCGGAAATATTGCAGTATAGGACGGCCTGGATTCATATGAATGTCACCTGCTCGTAGTATACAAATAGTAAGAAATTATTACGAGATTTAGTATATATATATATATATATATATATATATATATATATATATATATATATATATATATATATATATATATATATATATATATATATATATATATGACTGTGAGGAGTGAGAAGGTATCGTTCTGCTGGAACTATTAGACTTTTGCTTAGAGACAGTTTCCCAGATGGGATCAGACATATAATAGGCTAAGATATAGTTTTTATTTAGGATGAGATTGACATCAACATAGGGTAAAGGTACATTTCTGTGTGTAGTGATAAACGATTTGTGTACGGTTAGGGAAAATGACAAGTTGCATGCGATGCGGATACAAGTGATGAAATATGAGCGAATATTGGAAATAAATCTCCTGAGAAGGTAAGAGAGGCAATATGCCATGGTTCAATGTGAAAACAACTCGAACCCTGCTGGAAATAGAAAATCACATAGGAAGACAACCAGAAAACAACTTGAAAAACAACCAGAAAACAACTCGAAAAATAAACAAATTGGAGAGGTCTAGCTATTGGTTTCGTAGTTATGAGCTATTTGAAGAGACATAAATTGAATTTATACTCTACTGGCGACACTACCAAGATGTAAACAAACTACAATGTCTTATTTCGTTTGGACGATTCATGATGAAGAGTGATGTTTTATCACCACTTTTGTGCGCAAGGTAGACGAAATGGGCCGAGCGACCTCCAAAGGTCAAAGACGAATCAACCTTCAGATATGCCCACGCGGAGATTCGAACATAGGTGGTAGTGATCCGTGGTCCGACACGCTACCGCTATACCACGGATGTACCCCTTATTTTTATTTTGAATAGCAAAAGAGCAGGACACCGTTTGGTAGAAATAAGTACGACTAAGTACTATTTTAGATGTCAACTAGAAACTATTCTGACACCGAAGAAACGTTTTGAAGGTAAAAATAGCAACTGCAAAAGTCAGCGAAACCGAGGGGACGAACCTACCTTATTATTGCCCACAATTACATAAAGGCGAACGCTTGGAGCCAAGGTATTCTTTATAATTAATACATTGTAGTACTCATAATATATAAAATAAACATAAATCAGTGAAATATTGGGATAAGTAAAAAACTGTAAGTAAAATACTTATGAAATATGAAGTGTGATGAAAATTTATATTTATGTTTGCTAAAAGGGTATTGCTAATACAAATGTTAGTAAGATGTTATTTGGTTCAAAATTACTGTGGAGCAGGAAATCGATATTTCGTTCTCTAAATATTGTTTTCAAATTCTAGCACACTTGTGTTAATTGTCTTAATTAAGGTGAAAAAAAAAAAAAAAAAATTTAAAACCTTTTTTCGATTAATTCTTTATACTCCTAGATTTATATAACTCATATTAATGAGTTAAAAAATTCGACTAAAACACCTAAGCTATGGTTTAATAAAGGTTTTTGTTTCGTTTATGTAACTCCAGATTCGGCAATAAGATATTGAGTATGGGTTGTAGCTTTTCTCTCTCTCTCTAAAATATGTTTCTAATACACCGCAAGGGATTAGTTGTCGAGTCATGAAAGGGTTTAGCTGAACCATCATTCACTGAATAAGAAGCAAGGCGTATATGTACAACCAACTATGTTTTATATATATGTTGTAACACTACTAATTCTGTGTAGCGTTTCTAAGCACAAAGTTATTGATATCCCCTGACCATATTTGTATAACCAAGTAAATTATATTCTCTTTTACGTTACACACATTTAATTAAATATACGCATTTCTATAATTGCAGCGCAGCTGTGAGCGCCCAGAACTACTAATCCACGGAATAAAGTTCAAATCCAATTACGTTACCTGCTTTCATGATATATTTTTTTATGGAGTTGACCTAGGCTATTTGTCTTCATTGTCTGAAGGACTAGCGGGAAAGAAATACCCATTCTGGCATTCTGGATGGAATGGTAAAAAAACTATAGTCAATGATTAGTTTATCTTCTAAGTCACCCAGTTTTCCCTTTAAATAGTTGTAGCAAACGTTGGAATACAAATACTGATTCATAGATGAAAACACATGATATATAACACGTGTAAAAATGGATTAAACCTTGTCACAGATTAATTATATGGGCATCCACCCCGTCATATAACCGTTAGCAGTGGTATAATATTTAATAGAATTATGGTAATATATGTTACTCACTTTTGATAAATGTGGCTTGTAAGATTCCAAATAATGTAACGACTGATTTCTTGAAGAATCCTTCCGTTAGACTGGGGAATGTAACATGTTCTTAACACATATATTTGGGAGTTTTCCTTGAAATATATCCCATTAATATATAATAACAATAATATTTGACGTTTATTTACTGACTTTTCCAGCTAGATAGCTACCATAAGGTACCTGGCTCAGACCTGTTACAATCCAGAACAAACGTAACTCACAAGGGAGCCTAGAATGCATGCTGCATGTTTTTCAATGTAATGGGAAGTTACTTAATTGTTTCTGTTCTTGGTGTAAAGTGCAACATCTGGAAAAGCAGCATATTAATTAGATATTACATCAATTGCTTTAGTTTTATAATTGATGCATTTTAGTCCATAAGAGAGTGGTCTCTACAGTTGATCTTAACATCTTCTTCGTTGCTGTATTTCTGTTTAGCCAGATTAAGGACGCGGCTGATCATTCACCTAATATGACGACCAGTTCATCAGGCGATCTGTTGTACATTTTCGTTTATAGTCTTATGACACAAATCTTTTAGTTATAGACCCTGTGCTGTGTATTCTAGTGTAACATTAATAAAATAACTCGTAGCGTAACAATATATAATCCACGCGATCCATTTTAGGATTGGTTAAATATTCAAGGAATTATATTTTGATAATTTCGATTTTAAAGTAATACATTTATTTTCCCAATTAACAGGGATATGGCACAGATTAGGTCAATTTATAGCGCCGTTGCGATGATTAGTACCGAAATAGCTTGATATAAAATGATTCTGTCTAAACGATAATAGCGGGATAATAATTCAGTTAGGGCATCTTAATTTATACCTTACGAGTCACAATTCTTGACTTTAAAGACAATAATAAGGCATGTAGTTAACAGGACAGGTTACCCTATTCTAAGTGAGTTCCTTTAAGACAGTTAACACTGAAAACAAATTTAAAAACATATCATGGCTCACCTATCGTAAGCACATTTTGTAGATAATTACCCTATTTGATATATATGATATAAGTGGGTTTTAAGAAGCATGAACGGTATTTGTTTAACTAAAGCAAGGTTAGTTTGATCAGGTAACCGGTTAGTTTAATTCTGTTTAGAACATGGTATGCCGATTTTACATCAATGGCGATCAGTATGTCTTAGAACTGATTTGTCTACCCATCTGTCTATAACTAATTCTATCTGTATCTCAACTATTTCTCTGTGCGTATATCTGTTTGCCGTTATGCAATGTGCTCTAAATTTTCGACAATTCGACTTGTAACTTCCCTTTAAATAAGGGACGATTTAGACAATGGAAGGTAATTCTTCATATTTTCTTTTTTCAAATCCAGATTCTTTAGCTAATCATAATAAATTCCTGGAAGTAAAAATATTTTCAAGACCGGCTTAATTAAAATAGCCTATTTATAATATCTATCAACTCACATTGTATGTATAAATCGTGTGTCTGTGTTGTGTGGGCCAAAATATGTTTTAATCTTGTTTTCCGTGAAAAAGTATTTTAATAACTCAAGCTATTTAAAGCGCTATATAAAAGGCTATTTATAAAAATAATAATAATAATAATAAAATAATAACAACAACGACAACAACAACAACGATTTCTGAGTCACACGATAATCGTCCTATTGCATCACCCATTCATGTATACATGGGCTAAGTATAGGATCAAGTATATACTATCAATTATCATATTATAGCCACAAAAACATAATTCTTGGCAGAAATGAGATATTATTTGTCACAACACTTCCTTCCATGCATTTAAGCAAAACAAAACCAGTCTAATATTACTTTATCTTTGATGATTTATGGAACCAGATTAATAATACCTTCCAGTTTATTATCTTCAAGGCTCTTCTCTGCAATAGTTTTAACCTATGCCGGGTCCAAGCAGGATAACTCTTTATATAACTGTCTGTGTTTGTGGTTACCAATGCATAAGATGTACGCAATCTAATCACGAATATAAAATAAATAAATAATGCGATAAAATAAATATCCCGTGCTGTGTTTATAGATGTCATTTGCTGCATCGTGTAGTGGATGCTTCACGAGATGTGAATAAGGAGAATAAGAAATGTGGTGTAGGGCGAGACATGTCTGCAGGAAATGTTCGATGCACTTTTATCCTGGGTTCATCGTATGTTTGTAGGCGAGGTTAATAACCGTCGGTAGGAGGAAAACGAAATAGCGAGAGATGTGGTGATCTCATAGAAGTAGCCGCAGTTTTGTAGCAACGAAACCACTGTTACATGCTTGTAGGCCAAGGAGGTTGACTGGTATCAGTCAGTGGGAGGAAGGCTAACAATTAATTTAGTCAAGACTAGGGTACCCAGTTTTGGAAAATATGTGATAGCAGTATCAGACTCTGCGATATATGTATTGTCTTCTCATTTATAGCACCATCGCTATTACTCAAATAATGTTTGTATATATTGTGCAAGGTTATGGAATTGCTTCTTCAAAGATGTTTAAAGAATGCACATTTGATGCAAATTCAACTTTCTAGGATCACTCAAAATCATATTTTTTCTTCAACTCGAAAAAGTCACGACAAAACTCCTATATCGGAACAAAAATAAAGTAATGATAAATTGTGGTAGATATAGTCTCTTTATCGTTATATTTTGATTTGAGACACATATAATAATAGCCAAGATAAATATGGAACTTTAAATCACATACTCCTTGAGCAAAATGAGAAATTTTAAGATGGCAATCATATCAAATATAATCGTATTAGTTTTCAGAAATTCCTAATTCTCTTGTATCACAACCCAATATGCTAATATAACGACAAAAGTAACCTCGTGGTACTCTATATATAGAATGCATATGCATTTTTAATATATCAGAAATGGATTAAGCTAAACCATTGTAACATCGTAATGGTATTATGACTCTTTAAAAGGTTTTGTATTAATTGAAAACAATAAAAGACGCCCATAGGGTTTCCTTAGGGATCATGTCTACAACATATATCCTTATTATTATAATTATGATATGTATCTGATCAGTATGCTAAAACATCCATGAACATATTAACTATCATATTGTTACTAAATATGAAGTGTGTAATATGATATTATGTGCTAAATATACCATATTGTTACAAATCGAAGAGCACCATACAATAGACGACGACTTCCATTAACGTCTGGGAATGTAGCGCACATTTAATTATAGCCAGATCTCACATATATGGATCCAAACAAAAACATTTAAGTAAGAAGTCATCTTCTTCGTCATACGATGCATCTTCAGCTGAACTGTTGTCATTCTCTCCAGATACCGGCCTGCTGTCACATGTACTAAGTTCGCACATTTCCCTACTCTTCAAACCACTGGCCATACAAACACACATGGTCAGTTTGCAACTATTAGGACAAGTACATGCCAGTAAATCTAGGACAGCTTGTGGTGCTAGTTGTCTTTGCATCCAGTCAACCGCCAACTGCATGTGGCCATCCTGTGTGTCCGAGCACCATCCTCTCCCAATAGGACTCAATACTGCTTGATCCATCTGGAGACTCCTCTTCCAAGTGGCGGCTTGATGGTTAGCCCGTTGTGCATGCTTGGTTAAGCAGGCTTTGCATGGAAGGAGCTGATTGACTCTCTAGCTCTCCCTTTTCGCACAGAACAGATTATATCTCAAGTCATTCACCTTCATTGTGTCCGACCAAAAAGCCTACACGTGGCAAGTGGAATTCTCCAACTTATCCATAAGTTTCTCACTGACATCCCATTCCTCTCCTAACTGACAACAGGAATCTTGCACATCTTTGTTTGAGCTGAGGAGTTTCAGTGTACTTAGTTTTCCACTTTCTGTAAATGTGTTAACCGTGTCACCTCCGGTATAGGCATGCATGCCTATTAGAGCCCAACAAACATTTGTGCCAACGGATTTTGCTATTTTCACCACGTCCAGAATTTGTTGTACGTGCTTTGCTCCCAAATATCTGGAACAATTGCGCCTGTATATCGGCATGAAATGCCAAACATATGACGAACACGTCAGTATCATCTGAGCTTATTAGCACTGAATTGTATCCATGTGTGGCAGCATGGGCGGCATGCAGAAACATAAGTTTGTCCGCTTTCACATGTGTGCTTCCCTGTGCTACTAACCATGGCATACCATTGGATGTGATCTGATTGCACCTGTCACCACATGTCACAAAGGGAACATTTCCTTGTAGACGATGTGTGCATTCTGGCTTCTTCCACTCTTCCACGTGGAACTGGATGAGGCTTCACTAGTTTGCAAAATGGTTGAGGAATTTGGCCACTGCCTTGCAATTTTTGTTGCTATTATATTTTAAAATTACAGTCCAAGTTCTTCGCCCCTGGCTATGCGGGCAATTCATCTTGTGTCATATTAACTGTTCGGTGCTCCTGTTTCTCAATCTTCGCGAGTGAGGTGTGGCCCATACACTTTGGCCTGTACTGCAATACTATTGACTCGGTGTGTGGTTTCTTTTCCGGTGATGATCTCTTCTAGCCTGTCCATGTTATCCGGTGCAAAATTGGTGACTGATTAGAGCTGGATGCTGGCCGCTAGGACTGTTTGTTCATTTAAGTTAGATGCAAGTTTTATACGCATAGCGTCATTTTAGTTTCTTTGATTTGTGTATATGATATACCATGTCCAAGGCGTTCAATATCCGAATCACCGAAATTTACAGTGAGAGTGTTTACTGCATACGGAAGTAACAAGTGTTGAGGAGTCTTTTATTAACCACAGCTTACATGAAGTCCCGATTTAAAGATTGCATCAGCATTACTACCCTGTTGGACGGCTTCTCGTTCTCTGGATCAACAGTCAAGAGGACAAACATGAAATGCTGGAGATAGTAGGGAATAACATAAGATTCCTTGTCAACGTCGACAAAATAATACGGCCATGAGGTTGGAATTTGATCTTTACTTATCAGCGATTGCACGTAGGATGATGTCTGATCAATATATTTCAATTTATTTTGACAATTTAACTTTCCAGATATTCAGCTGTTGTTTCAGTGTCTGTATTTCTTGTATCGTTATGCTGCCTGGCACCCCAATCAGATTTCCACCATTGTCTTGGAAGATCCGCATACTATTTCCAAACTCAGTATCATGTTATGTGATCGCAGAATATTGCTGAACTTGTTACAACAGCATCATCAGTTGCCGCCAAACATTTTATTTCATGGTTAACACAATCCTGCACTTCCTATAATATAATACTCGGGGATTCTCCTCGCCTGTCATGGACTCAGCAATGCCGAGAATGGCGGCACGGTTCCTTATTTTTGCAGCATTCAGCAAGGTATTCCGGAATTTAACGTTTCTGAACTAATGAGTGGAAATTCCGATTTTATGTCTAAATGACAATTTATGAATGATACAGATGTCATTGGAAACTTCATGTGTGGTTGAGTTCTCCATTGTATGTAAGTGTCTAGCCACAGTGCGCCTATTTCACCATAACTAGCCTCACCACCACCAATATTTTACCTGTATAGATATGATATTGAATCACTTCAGAACTACCACCAAACATAGTACTACTCATTTGCTGTCAACAGATCTACTAAGATAAACACATTACAATATATTGCATAGCTCTCGGCATCATTATTTTCTTTATTGATCACCAACAAATCTAAATCTACAGAGATATTGATTAATAACATTCATATTATGTGTACATCAATTGCATTTTCGTTGAAAGATGAAAGGACTGAAGACTTTGCACAGTCTATGCCAGAAGACAGACACAAATGTTAGGAATTTTGTAACTGTTATGGCCTCCACAGCCGATGGCATTGATGATACTAAAGGAGAAGTGATAACAGATAACAGTATCGTTATTATCTTTAGCAATATATCAGTTTAAAAGCCATTCTTTGATTCAGTCTGACTGATACAAATTGTAAATATGTATCTCAATCCGCCTACAACAGGCTACAACAAAGTCGACAAAAACATGATAAACTGAGTGTATTGCTTCTTTAGTACGTGAGAACAGTGAAATATATGTATTAATACTAATGACCCATCGCAAAACAAACTCTGTTAAGTATATTCTATTTGAAAGAAGCCAGCAACCAATAAATGACGACTTATGAACAGCCATTCAGTTCTACGAAGATTATATCGTTTATAATGTTTGTGATTTTTGTGAGGCTAAATGCGTCAAGAAGGAGAACCCATGATCATCTGAGATATATGTCCTTTGCCCAAACCAGTAAATTGCTGATCCTCCTAAATAAATTCAGTGTATGGCATTTGTTTTGTAATTAATCCTTTTACCACATGCATGATTCGAAACCCATAATGGAAGAACACGAGCAGATTATTCAAACGTCAACTACACACTTATAATTTAAAAAATCTGCTGAATTTTTATGGAATGGTATTGAAAACACATTTATTATACAGGGAGTAATATGCCGTTTAGAGATGTCATATGAACCTGTTGCTTGCATTAGTAAATGGTAATTGTGTAGCTCCATCCAGCACCACTGTTATCTCCCCAAAGACGGATAATGTACATCTTTATTCATGCTAATAATAATGATAAAGCAAATCAATTTCAAAACAAGTTGGATCTTAAGTTACGTATAGAAATATCCCCAACTGAAATAAACATCACGATATTTTAATTCGAATATTTCCTGGTTCATGAGTGTACTTGTTAAAATGTGTCGACCAGGTGAACATTAATTCCGGCTAAAGCGCTGGGATCGAACAGGAGCATATATGCAAATTTTGGTAAATATTTAATGAATTATCAATGACAACACCATAGTTCTGCGAACATTTGCGCGTGTGTGATTGTCTCCATGTTTGAGGCTGTCCGCGTGTATGCCTTTTTGCAAGTTTGTGTTAAATATTTGTTTATATATATATATATATATATATATATATATGTGTATTGTATGTATGTGTGTGTGTGTGTGTGTGTGTGTGTGCGTGTGTGTGCGTGTGTGGGTGCGTGACTATTTCCGTGTTTTCAGGATGTATGTGTCTATACCTTTGTGTTATGTTGTGTCGTGTGTGTTTGTGTGTTTGTATTTGTGTATGGTTTATATTTTGTGTGTGTTTGTGTAAATATGTATGTGTTTGTGTGAGATTGTGTGTGTATGTGTTTGTGTGTGTGTGTGCCCGCGCGTGTGTGTCTATCAGTCGTGCTTGTGTATGTTTGTGTGAATTTATGTGTGTGTGTTTGTGTCTCTCTCTCTCTCTGTATGTGTGTGTGTGTGTGTGTGTGTGTTTTAGCTGTGTATAATAAAGGCACAGGCACAGGAAATCTCGAACCGTGAATTCAAACTCTGGACGTTTCTTCAGGGACTGAATCCAGAGTGGCGACTTTTCTTGCTGAGACATGTGTAATGTCTCACCAGTCCCTAAGCCGCCAAGCAAAATCAAAATACGAATCACCTACAGCCGTGGAGTTTGGGTGTAAAACACCCAAGTCAGATCACGGCAGTAGTGAGAATGTTTAGCTTAATTATCTAAGCAGCCCTATTTATAGCTATTTTTCAATTGCTGTATCTTTCTTCAAAGCAATACTATATAAACTATATAACCCAATTGTCACTGTCTTCAAAGATCAGTTTTTACAACGAGCAGGCGTCATGAAGCGACTACTATTAAAACTATTTAGCTTAATTGCTATTAAAAGACTGACATCTGCGCTGAAGCAGACCGTAATAGCGCGTCATAGCTTCCGTACTGTTTGAACTATGTTATCATTTTCAAACCTGACCTAACCCCGGTCTGTGTCTAGCTTCAAACTGTTGGCACCCACAGGCCATTAATAGTGGATTAATCAGCTCTTTGGACTGGATTATTTAATGTGTGGGTCATCGTTTTCACACTTTGAAATCATTTATGATATTTGTGAACATGGCTGTATTAGTTCTGAAAATGTGAAATGAAAGTGAACTGTTCCTTTAAAACATATATGTTGACTTGGCTTGTCGGCTGCCAGTTGTAAATATCCATATAACAAACCCGACCATTAACTAGAGGTACCCCAACAAATTAACGATAACGTGAGTAAATTGGACGCAGTCTGGCTTTCCACTATACGAATCAGTCGGAAAGGTGAATCGCCATTACTTTACTATTACTATTAGTCAATGTTGTTTTTATTATTAAACAGAGAAATAAATGATTCATGTTTGATATCGTAATATCCGAGACTTCTTATGCTAGAAATATACAAATATTATGTAGTTGAATCCACTGAAATGAATATCAACTAATACTGCATTCGACTATAGGTTCAGTTGTTATTTAGTTCCGGGAAGAATTAACTACTTTCGTATGTAAATTATTTATATTTTGAGATATTTTGTTGTTATATAGAACTAGGAACTAAAATGCCCCCAGACAAGGTCTGTCATACAAACAAAGATCATGTCGTGCTAATGAGTTGAGTCACGTGGTATCAGTTATATTAGTATTGATGAGAGTTTAGTTTGATTTATGTCTATGCTAATGAATTATTATTTGGGTGATGAATTATACAGGTAGTTTGTAGCATGTGGCCTACAGGTAAGATCCCTTAGAGAACATTTCAGCGTAAGACCCACTTATATGGACATTCTACCATCCCTTGTGCGACAAAGTCTTGTCACTATTTACTTGATATATAGGTCAGTGAGATAGTTATATTATTAGGAGACAATACAGCCTTCGTGTCTCACAAATGCCTGTTCCATTTATATGTATATTATATATATATATATATATATATATATATATATATATTATATGTACTAATATATATAGTAATATATATAACTAATTCAAATTATACTAATTATCAACTTATCTTTTGTACAATGTAATTAGTTACATTTAATTAAGTAAATAGTGCAATATATTGACAATAATTCCTATATCATATATATATATATATATATATATATATATATATGATAGCATGCGTTATGGAATATATGTGTGTAATATATTAAACCTCGAAAGGTAAATAATTGGTCGTTCGCTCGCTATTAACATTTATAAACTCAAGTTAGTATAACAAAACATATCTGAAGGAACTTTTAATTTAGGCCAATTTTGACCATCTATAATCTGTATACATGGTTAAGGTTATATGTCAACCCTCTGCTAATAGTTCACATTTTTTGATGTCTTAGACTAATATATTTATGGCATAACGAACAAGTAATAACTATTGGACAAATGGCGAATACCTAACTGTAATTAATGAGCATAGTTTAATAATAATGAAAAAATATCTTAAGGTAAATTTAATATTTTATCAATCATGGTTCATTTTTAATAACGAAACTTCTTCAAATGATAAGAGTTGAGAAGCATGTTAGACTAAAAAATTAAATTTCTTCTTCACACGTTTTTTTGTGTTTTATTACCTTCTCTAACTCTACATTCGGAAAAATTCAATTTTGAATTGATTTCAATTTCAAAATACCTGTGAGGGATATTATTATCATTAATACTATTAAGACCTATCATCCTACTATTTAGTTCCCGTCGGCAGCCGTCTGAGTATTTTAAACCAGAATAGCCTTTTCCAGAGCATGAAGTCTAAATCGATGCTTTAAAATTTCTTTTATTGCCCTATTTTTCTATACACTTTCAAATACTTTAATGGTATTTAGTGATACGTATTAAAGTTTTAGGTAATTGTGGAATACGGCATCAGGCGATGCTGTAAGATGTACCGGATCTAATAAAAAAGGCTCCCGAAATTTGCATCGATCCTCATCTTATGAGTATATTCACTGAGTGAATTCATCACTAGTAGTCGCTGCAATCTAAACTAGCATCATTTAACTGCCCGGTGAAAAATAGTTCCCTGCGAGGCCAAATCCTGGCACCAAACAAAACTCTATCTAATTACAGTATTATTATTATTATTATTATTAGTTTGTTGTCGTTAGTAATATCGCACGACTTGACGACTAACCCATATCCCCGTGTAAAGCTATAATAATCGGCTATTCATTTGTTTTGTCCCATCTATAAACCAAGAGACTAAGAATAATCTCTGCTGTCCGCTAGAGAAATAAAGTCCCAATATCTCCAAATCATAGTTCCCTGCACAAATCACCGCAAGTATTATATGCATATCAGCTAGTGCTATGTAACAAATGGAAACGTTTTTAATTCCTGGTTATTGAAATATTTCCTTACTTGTTGCCGTCTTGAGCAGTACTCAATATCTGTGAGTGCGTGTGGCTATGTGTTCACTAATCGTATCTGCTTATGATCCATATGCTGAAGAAAACGTATCCATCAATACTTGTCCAAACATTAGTCGAAACAAATTCAGTCCTGCTACATAAAAATACTAACGTGTAATTAGTGGTATCAATTAGCCCTTTTTATGCTCATATAATCGTTATAGCTAATTTGTGTCTGTATGGTTGTTTTGGTATTTTTTGTCTATTAAATCTCAGGAATAAATGTCCGGCAAACACCATTCATTCAAAATATACCAGTTTATTATAGTTAGGTATAAATATATGTAACTAGAACAGAATTGACTATTCCAATTATTCCTGGAGAAATCCATCGATCGAATTCTAAACCTTAGTGTCCTGTCATAAATGTTCACCCTTTTAAGATAAATCTTGTTTTAAACATATATAGATAATCAAATATATATGGCTATTATGCCCGTTTATATCATATTTACTTAGGCATACTGCCGAGAATATTATATAATTCATACCACACAGTTCATATTACACAATTCATACGGCGGCAAATGAAAAACATTGCCCATTGTTTTTCACCGGAAGTCTATTGAACAACATGTTTGCGATTCTCCACAGATGACACCAGATTAAATGATCTATATGATATTAATCTTGTGGTTTTTTAAATAATTAATTTATTCATATTTATTTTAGTAAACTAGTCAACAGTTATGTAAATTTAGTGCATTTATCTTAGTAAAATAATCGTCTTTTCTTACCAGTTAATGTTATAAAATTGATACAAATAAATCATGAATTATATGACATCTCTTTGAAATATACACCAGTAACACCCAACTATAATTTAATCGGACAATTGACGAATAAATGCAACATGTACTATATAAAAACCTTATGATACATCAGTTGAGAATTGGTGTTGCCTTCAGGATTAGGTAGGGGCATTGTGTCATGATATATCGTTCCGTAGGCACTAAATGATTAGAACGTTCCACCTGTTTAGATATCTTCTATACACCTTAAATAACAAGAAAAACCACGATGGCAAAGTTTGGGGAATGTCTGGGGGCTGCCATCTTAGTTATCAAACGTCAAATTAACGACAATTCGCTACCGCTAAATGTAGCTTTGATGTTGTGCACTACTCACATAGTTACTGGAGTGTTTTTTGAGTCGTTTCATTTGACTCGTTTCAGGAAAATACTCATTCCGCTGTTTGGATAGTAGCCAACTTAACCCTTTGACCTTGGAAAGTTTTGGTTACATGTCTTTTATTCTCATTTACAAGGAATTAAAATTAAACCTGGCAAACCCTTTTGCGTCTTTACAGTGTCACTGAAGATGAAACAAGCGACCAGATCAGTTGAATGGTCGATAATGTGGCCGAACAACCAGCTGCAAAGGTGCTTCGGCCGCCCACACACCTTCGCCTCTGCCTTATATGCCAAAAAGTAAACACCCGAAGTGCTTGTTAATTTGCCTTCTTCATACAACAAACTATTAGATGATATCAGAGAGCGAGCAACAAACATTATCCTGAACTCAGTAGGAGGATTGGTGATACAACAGAAGAAAGCTTACTCTCTCAAGGTGCAACCTGGCATGGAAGTTGCTACATGGACACCTGTAATGTAACAATGTGTAGGAGGGCAACACTGCGCTATGAAACAACAGTTAACGCAGAAAGTATAGTCTCAGTCATAACCTACCCCATTGCCTTCTGCTGCCACATTCACCCACTCACAGTCAATCCCATGTGACACTACTGTATATATTTTCTGTGATACAAATTCTTTAAAACGCAACCCACTGTTTATAGTTCGCGCCGATCTTGTTGGCTGGCATCTTTGTTCAACAATTGAAAAGGGTTATGATGATATCTACCGTGTGAAGCTTACCACTGCGATAAGCCCCAACGATGCACATACCATTGATATTCAGAATCATAACAAATGTTGGGCGACCCATGTTGCCAATGTTCACCGCAAACAAAGCCAAGAAAGATCAATTCCAAATGCAGCAAATGTAATAACAGCCGACACTGAGTTCGTAAGCCTGGTTGAAGAGACCCTGATTCCTGGTGAGATTCTCAAAATGTTTGATCTGCATGCTGCATACGTGGATATTAGGTCAGCTAACTATATAGAGAATCCTGTGTGTTGTCGCGTAAAAAGGTAAAAGATCTTATTGCAAGTGAAATTCCTGGTATAGAATTCCATACCCCAAAGCGAATGAATAAATCTGACCTTGTAAGTGTAAAAGATTCCCGGGATGCAGCAGTGCAGATCACAGCAGAATTGCCAAATATGAACATTAAAGCTGACATGAAGACACTCTTCGAAACATCCACCATTCTCCGACAAGTGATAACAAAACCGGAAAGATGGAATTTCAGCAGCTCACTAACTGATTTAACTGATGCACATGTTTTTTACAGATATAGTATTTGGGATATTATATATTTCTTGTACAGCGCCTTTGAATAGCTCATGCTAGGAAGGGCGCTTTATTCATATATTTATTATTATTATTATTATTATTATTATTATTATTATTATTATTATTATTATTATTATTATTATTATTATGTACCAACAGAGTTGTATACATTATTCCGGTGGATTTTGCAAGAAACAGTCCAGTCTCTTCGCCTGACCTGTCTGAGGGCAAAATAGCAGGCAGTAAATAAACATGCAAAGAGTCTTGCTCTGAGTACCGTGTATTATCATCTCTCAAATCGTCACACAAGTAATAATTCTGATGTAGTTAAATACCACAATGAAATACCACAACAGCTAAGTATTGGTGTAGTTAAAAAAAAGGAAAAAAAAACCCCCCAATAAGGGAAAAAAAAACAAAAAAACAAAAATTTTAATTTCTTTTTTGGCCCCGGGTTTTTCATTTTTCCAAGGTTTTGGGAATTTCCGGGGGGCCAAAACCCCCTTCTAAAAAACCTAAGGGAATCCTTTAAATAGCCCCTTTTAAAAAATAGTTCTAAACCAAAAAAAATTTGGCAAGAGTAATGCATGCATACCACATTCCAGACTAGGAAGCTTCCAATTCTCTTTTGAGTAAGTTAATGACACCCACAAGTGGTAACACATCTCCACTACTGGTCTACTAGGCTCATGAATGGCAGACGCTGCTGATACTATTAAAGCAAGCACAAGACATATCTGCAAAGGTTGTTGGCACAGAACGTAAAACATTGATAACCCTTGACTTGGGCATGTAAAAGCGAGCCAAACGACTTCAAATGGCTCGGAAGGATTGCAAGCACATTATCCTCCTCCCTGGGAAACTGCATATGGTTATGGCTTATCTCCGAACAATTTAACTTATACATGGACAATAGTGAGCTAGATTTGTGTTGGATTGAAGCGGCGTTATATGGTTCAACTACCGCGAAACAGATTCTCAAGGGACAACATATGATACTCGAGCTGACTCCATTTACAAACGTGTTGCAGCTTGTCGATGGAATGGCTGATCTGCAATCACTAAACAAGCCAGAATGGATATCCAACTGATCTGACCTAGCAAACCACTTTATCGATAAACATTGGCAGAGATACAAT
Source organism: Paralvinella palmiformis (assembly GCA_025642065.1). Taxonomy (NCBI): domain Eukaryota; kingdom Metazoa; phylum Annelida; class Polychaeta; order Terebellida; family Alvinellidae; genus Paralvinella; species Paralvinella palmiformis. The sequence continues at coordinate 141,725 of JAODUP010000918.1, forward strand.
GAATATGACGAAATTTACTTGGTGTTTGACAGGCACGATATTGGTGAATCACTGAAAACGTCTACACGTTAGAGAAGATTAATGTAGCACGAAAGCTGTAGCATATCAGATTACAGATACAACATCAATCGTCAGAGTTAGCATATACAATCTTTTTGCTCATATAAAGACAAAAGATGAACCCACAGCATATCTAGCCTATAAAGTTTTAACGCATGCCCTGACAATTGGAAATAATATTGTAGTAGCATGGTGTGATCAAGCAGAAGCCAGTCACAGAAAGTTAATCTTTCAAGTATTTAGGAAGAGGCAGACATCAAGCTAATTTTTCATTCTCGTGATGCCACATCAAATGGCGCCACCTCAATTAGGATCCATACTCCGGATACTGATATTCTTGTGCTACCTATCAGAGGTTATCCAAATATCTGTCAACACGTGTTTTGTTACAGAAATTGACCAGAAACATAGAGTCATACAACTTCAACCTATTTACAATGCCCTTGATCCAAACACAACTGCTGGAAAGTGCTACAATAACTTTACATAGTTTATGATATCGTGCAGGCTTTTGCACAGCTTGGTGTATCGGAGAAACCACCCGAAGCCTTAATTGCCGTTCTAGAAGCACATGTCTGCAAGCTGTGTTTGTCTCACACAGAACTCACGAATGTAGCAGATGTGAGGTGGTGGCTGTTCAAAAATCAAGCTGAATCTGAATGTCTACCTCCAACTAGAGCTGCATTGATACCTGAAATTTTGAGAGCTCATTACCAGGCTATGGTTTGGTACCATGATGTTGTGGCCAACTATTCCAGAACCTCATCATTACGGTTGGGATTAAGTTGATGGGATTAAGTTGATTGTCAGGCAACATCTGACAATAATTCATCAATCAAGAAACATTTACAGGACATTTCAAGATTCCATGATTTTTCAAAAAGGGCGTCCTTCAGCGAGGCTCATGATATCCACTCAATGAAGTCTTCTTTAAGCTCTTTACCATTGGAAATCTCGGTTTTGCCACCATAAATAGCTTTGTTCACAACCGGAATTATTGTTGAAAAAAATGAGTGTAAATTGCAGCCATTTTTAAATTCAAGATAGCCACTATCAGCCACCCCTCAAAGTATGCCATCGTGATTTTTCTTGCTCTTTAGCGTGTATAGAAGGTATCTAAATAGGCGTGATCTACTAATCATTTATTTTCCACGCGCACGCGCGCACGCGCGCGCACACACACACAAACATACACACAAACACACACACACATAAACACACACACACACACACACATATATATATATATATATATATGCGCTACTTATAAGCCAGGAAGTGCCAGCTAATCCGCTTCTGGTACCTTACAAATGTTAAACGCCCACGAGCGTGTAAAGTGTTGTGTGTAGTGTTCTGTATATATATATATATATATATATATATATATATATATATATATATATATAGTGTGTAGTAGTGTCCCCTCTTCCACTTTCAGCGTCCATAAATCTGACAGTAAATTATTACGAAGTCTGTCTACGAAGAATGAAGCCTCGTAGGTGGCGTCCGTGATAAAGGCTAAAAAATTCAAAGTACCGTATCTGCAAGTCTGACAAAACCGACAAAACAAGCAAGGGCAGAACAACTTAAAGGTCATAGTGAGTGAAAACAAACAGGTATAAAGATTTTTACATCGAATGTACATAGAAGGCAATTATCGTTCATTAACTGCCTCTTAGTACAGTAATTAACCGAAGTCCTGTATATGATAAACATTGTCGTGTGAATGACTTTAGAGCTTTTAATTTAGTTTTGCACGAAGAAAGAAATAGGAGCAGTGGTAGAAGAAGAAAATATCAGCGAACGACATGGAAGAATAATCAATACAATATGTAAGTTATATGATTTACTGGCAGCATTGTTCATTTGGTATTAACAAAAATAGCTATTATTTAACAACATGGGAAGAAGTCTGTGTACATTTAGAAAAAAAAAAAACCCATCCCATCAAATATATGACATTGAAACTCGAGACAGGAAGTGAATTAGACATGTTTTCGTTGTTATATTTAAAATTGGCATCATCCACTGTAAAACCTATTTATTATTTCTGATATGTAATTTTTTAAACGCCATTAAAATTGACATAAATACAATATTTATTTCCAAACCGTTTTGTAGGAAGCCAGGTATGACCAAGAGCACTGTGAGTGTGTTATTATCATTGAACAGAATGGAATCTCAACATGTTTTTAAAGAATATGATATGCAATGTTCCTTAATGTCAACTTATATATATATATATATATATATATATATATATATATATATATATATATATATATATATATATATATTATAATATTATATATATTATTTTCAAAATTTGTCATTCGGAAATTTGTATACAGTTCACTGTTGATAAAACTTTATTATGACAGTTTGGTTTGAACAAGGTGCAAATTGGCATTGATAAAGTAGAAATATATATTATATATATATATATAATATATATATATATATATATATATATATATATATATATATATATATATAAAACAACCATTTACTTATAGAACATGAAATTCCTGGTATTCAATGAAAAACAAATATTCAAGCTTCCGTCGGTGTGATCTGTTATGTAAAGAAATATTTATCCAATCGCTATGACTATATAAAAAAAGTTTAAATCATAATAATTCATCAATGTTTTGAGGATGAGGCTAGATAAGATTTCCAGCAACTCGACAGTTCGTCTTTGATTATCTGAATAGATCAAATATGTTATTAAAAATGTTTGAAGAAAAAAGAAACGTTTGAGAAAATAAGTGATTTAGTATTATTGCTAATTTAAAAATATATATATATATATATATATATATATATATATATATAGAGAAATAGAGAGAGAGAGAGAGAGAGAGAGAGGGTAATGAATTTTTAGTTCCCAAAAAGGAATGGGCAAAAGGTTCCTTTTGTTAACTTTTTGAAGTTATCAGTACTGATCACATGACCAGCCAAATAACAATCTCAAGTGAAGAAGGAAACTATAATTAGACAATGGTTATATTTCTAGAACAGAATATTAACTTTGGTTTACGTATGCTAATAGATGATAAAGTATTTATTTTATCCCGTTCTGGGCGATTACCAGCTTTACCGCCTAAATTTGTTTTCAGCGATAAATCCATCTGTATGAAGACAGGAGTTTCTAAGAGGAGTTTCGATAAAACTCAGTATTTATTTTATTTTAAATGGCTGTAAATTGTTTCAGAAAAGATAAATCTGGAAGATCATATTGTACATCCAATTTAATTAATATATATTGTATTAAAGTAATTAATATATAGTGTATTAAATAATAAGCCCAATATCATCACGAAGCACTAATTATATTCATTAGACGATTCAGGTTGTATAATTAATATATAAGGTTGTATACCAAAAAGGTGAAAATAACAATACTTCAGTATAATCAAGACACACAATAAAAGAGTTAAACTGCCTTTCTAAAAATGATTAAAGAATATATTTGTATAAACATGATTAAAGAATATATTATACTCCAGGTGCACTCTATTTGTACTGTAAGAATGCTAGAAGTATATCAGAATATTATAAATCTGTTATTTGTAAGTAAGCCCTTTCCACAAGAAACGCCAAGATTATATGGCACCAACATATTAGTAGAACCTATACACCAATGGCCCCAAGTTTCCTAGGAAGGAAATTGAATGATTGAATTAAAGTTCATAAATATTATTAAATGTATTATTATTATTATTTAAAGTAGAGTTAAGCCACTCAAGTAATTTTTCAGCTGTTTCAATTACAATAACCATTTAAGAGAAATGTAGTTATACCTGAATTTGATGTAAAATGGGCCAAAGCTTATTCTTCGTCTAATAGTATCTGATCAATCTATACCCATAATTGGGGAGTTCTTATGTAATGCAGGCTGAATAATTCTCTCAACGAGAGCAGGTGTGACAAGATCATATAACACCAGAAGGATTATTAATGGTAGATTATATGACCAGTATTAAGCCTGAAATAGAGGTAATTTATTATGTTACATTGTCTTTGTCATAAACGTTGCACCATTGTAGCATCAGCAGCCGCTGACAATATTTGTTTTATTATCATTGCGTTATCTGATAGTGTCGTCCCCTGGTGGCTTCAAATTTGATATCTACCTAAAGAAGTAATACTGGTCCGACGATATAACTATTATTATGGGATTTAATATGACTGACACGTATAACAGGTTTTATGAGTTAGAGATGTATCATTTGGAGAAAATAGCGGATGTTTTATATTTAAAAAAAAATGTGTTAGTATACATAGTTGCTCCCCAATACTTTTAGGCTACTTTTTGTACTGGTAATTTACATGACAGCTTTGTGTTAAGTGACAGCTGCCGATTTTTATTAATACTCGAAAAGATCTTGAATATCGGCGGTCATGTCATATTCAATTCAAAAATCAGAAATACAAAGCTTAAATATTTCTCAGCAATTATACACAGGAATATAATATGGAATACGTATTTGCTTTAATACTGAAAACTTCCCAATGTATTTTCCGAGTTCATATTTCGAATAATTATATATTAAGACCCAGTATGAAAGGTATCGGAATATTTATTAATTATGGTAACGATCAATTCTAAAGCCAATTATTGAGAATGTATATTTTTGGTAATATTATCTCCTTTTTCTTGTACGTACCTTGGTTTATACTACACGTCTAATGCACGGTAGACAGACGTACCGGTTTATTATTGGTCACTTCTAAGATGTTAACGTAAAAGAGACACCAACTAATATCATTGCTCGTCATCAAAACTTATTTATTATTTAATTATATATATATATATATATATATATATATATATATATATATATATATATATATATATATATATATATTAGAAAGATAGGTCATTTTTTATTTTCGCATGAACATCTTCTGTTAGAATAATTTGCTTTATTTACAAAAAAAAAACATTTAATTGTTTTAGCATTTTTTTGTGTGCATAATTCATTGTTTACTATAGAATATGATGTATGCTTGGTTCTCTTTCTGGTTATTTAATTTAGCTAAATTATGTATTCACATTAATGTGTATTTAAACTTGGCCATTCAACTACATGTATAGTTATATTATTTCTTGTTGGTAATGATATTTAACGTTGAATCATGTGATCCAATGAGAGCGATAATTTAGGTAAGACAGAGAATTGTATTAAAGCATAATCTAATCTGTGCAAAATAATAAAGTGATGACGATGATGATTGATGTCTTACTGCCACATTTTTGCACACGAACAAAGGTTATGAAACGAAGTCAAAGATGAAACACCCTTCAAATGAAGTGCTTAGATTAAACATCATATTATAACCCAGACTAAGTAGAGTTAAGCATGCATTTTCAGATACACACGGTAGCATATACTTGTTGAATTGAATTGAAAATAAAAAAGTCTTGTAAGGATAGTCCTTAATACTGCAGACCTGTACTTGAAAACCATTTACATAATTCCAATAATCCGAATCCATAATTTCATTTTTGTTGTTGTAATAATTGAAATTTATCGTGATTTAATGAAGCAGCCAGTGGGCAGAAAGTAACCTATCAATTCTAATTCATTACTGTCGATATTAATCAATATTTAATCGATTTCTTATAACACCATATGGTCCATAAAAGAGTTAATTGTTGAAATACGTGGAGCCACCAGTTCATTAAATTAATATTGTGCATATTGCAGTCAGCCTATTTAATCAGAATCGGTCTTCATAATTAATTAAATCGGTGGCTAAGAACACATTTTCACCTTTCACGGCTATGCAATGCTATAATCGTACAGGCTATTAGTGGCTCAGCAGCATTCAGTCTCTTGTTGTTGATTTCATCTACGGCAGCCAACGTCTGGATAAGAGTTACCTTGAACAATGTAATATGTAAGAAGCAAAAAGCAGACACATTTATGCCTCTACTTATGTACGTGTTCCTTTGATAGCTTCCAGTTTGGTCGTGGTTAAAATTAAATCAATTACCCGAAATCAAAATAAACTTTAGAAGATTTATACAACAACATATTCACCTATTCTGTTTTGTGGTATTTATATATAAGGGAACGAATAAGCAACCTGCCGGTTTTGAAATTTGCCATTTTCCGCTTACTTAATCTTCACCACAAATTCTGACTATTTTATATTCCTAATAATTGAATGAACGATTGCAAATAATCGTCATAATCACGTTGAAGACGTTATGTCAATTACATAATAATAACAGCCATCTATCCCTAATCCAGAGTCTACTAGTTTTATAGCGTTCCGCAATGTATAGGTTCGAGACCTTTCGCATTCGTTATGCAAATTTTTCAATTTTTCTACGATGAACTGGAATTCGTTTCTGGGTAGATAGGCTACACCTTTCCAGACGTTAATGTATAGTTATGGTGATCTTATATATTTATTAGAGATATACGTCTGTGATAACGATAACAGGCAACAGGTTCACAAATGATTGTTATTTTGGATACTATCGTACATTGATCAAGATTAGGGCATGAGATTAATACAAATTGCTATACATATGTTACACCCATCACGTACCGTCTTGTTCCATAGGTGTAAACGATGATCGCAATCAGTATACAGCAAATAGCTAGCTAGTGGGTAAACAAAATAGAGTGAATGAGCACTTCGTCTAATTTTGAGGTAGGTTTTACCTGGATCATGTAGCCAATCCATATTAAAACAAACACAGCTTGGTTTTGGTTTTGTTGTTCGGGGAGAATCCCCAGGCTGTTGCTTAATCAGCACAGCCTCTATGTTGGAATGGTTGAGAAACCCCCTTCCCCCACCACTCACAGGGGAGCAATACGGAAAGATGGAGCCGAAATACCCCGAAGATGGTCACTGCCAGAGTGTTTTACGTCCTCAGGGGGTTTTTAACGTCCCCCTTTATTTTAAATAATTCAGTGGAGACGGCAGCGACATTTAACGTGGTCAGCCACCCACGATGTAGTGAGCCGAGAAATTAATCCCTGGAAAAGTTTCGACCTCTTGCGGGGTTCGAACCTGCGACCGTTGGCACCAAGTGCCGGGTGCTTAACCGCTAGCCACCGGAGCTCACCAAACACAGCTTCATTTGTTTAATTTAATTTATACTCGAGCCTCCATATTTTCAGCGCGGTGATATAATCCCTGTTCTACTTGAGAAACTGCTATAAACCGCAACAGAACTTGGAACAAAAGGCAATCATGACCAGCAAGCTAACTACAAGAAACTGATAACTAAATATACAAACATTCTAAGTTATTTCAGTAATATTGACATTTCGGATGTTGTAACTCGCATTTTGTAACTTATTAGAAAATTTGATGTTATTGTTACAATTTGTTTTAGGTTGGAAGAAAAATTAAACCGTTTGATGACAGTATACCTAACGTCTCTACGATCAATGAAATAATTGATGTTTGCATCTTAACTTAACACATTAGAATATTATGCCAGCAGGATAGCGACAGTGCCGAACCAGACCGTTAGCCAAAGTAACGGCATGCGATTGGAAGCATATTTCCTCTTAATGAATTTAATTAAAATACTAAATTCACAAGGTCGAGGCAGGCCTTGCCCTGATAAACTGTACTTATTCCTTTCCAACCTCATACTTCAATTGCAGAATTCAACAAAGGTTCGCTCCAAATTAGACACATTTACAAATGAAATCTTTTTGAAATAAACGTTTGCAAATTCTGTCATATGGAATAGGCTGCCAACTGGAATTTGTTTTCCAGATCTGGTTTACCCTACCACATCCGGCCTCATTTTCCACATTAGCTAACACCTATTTTGTACAAATTATGACAACTTGAGACTAAATATTGAAATATACAACCATACAAAAAGGACGATAAAATGTTTAGAAAATAATATTTTAGATGTTTGTGATTGTATTGCGTGTCTACTAAATATTTAAAATAATATGATTCCATTTCACAAATTGTGGTAGCATTTATACTGAAAGTGAGGGGCAGGTTTTAGTGTTTAAGTATTAGGTAGAACTGTCAGAAACACATTTAATGCCATTCTTGAGGCACAAATTGAGATTGGCCGCATGTGGTCAGTTTTATATGTTGATTGGCCGTTATTGAGGGTCCCGATTGGCATTTGGGACCTCAAGTGTTGCCCACTATTGGCAACATAAGTAGCATTGCGTTAAACGGGCAAATTTGTTTGGGGCCATATAATCTGGCCGCATTATAGGCACTGACCGTCGTTCAGGCGTGGCTGCAACGAGGCATTGTACTGTATTATCTTTGAATCGATAGTTAACAGAAGGCATAATATTTTTCTCTCTCTCTCTCTCTCTCTCTCTCTCTCTCTCTCACACACACACACACACACACACACACACAAAAAAAATAATTCCAATAGTGTAATGGGAATTCTATGGAGAGAAGACACGGCAAATTCAATGGTTCACCACTGGTTAGATTTTTAAAACTAAGGTCTTCAGAGGGTCAAACTTACCCCTGTTATAAAATAATTAATAACATTTTAAATCTTTCAAGTCACGTTTTGACGACATTAGAAACAAACTTACTAAGTAAGGGACTAACATTCGTTCAAACCCCAAAGATTTCTAAAGCACCCATTTCGGAAGCAACTAAGGATTTCGGGAGTAAACTGAAAATGAAATATTTCTTTCGCTACGAACGTAACAATTTTAATAAACCACAGAAAAGTTTTATATCTAAGTCAAACTGGGTTCCACCTGACAAGGGAACTGATCCCGATTTAATAGAATGCATAAATAACTTTACAAAGGAAACAGATGAACTAAATGTCCTACGGGAAAAACCAAGTTTAACAATTGAATAAAGATTAACACTAAACAAGTTACGTAAAAATAAAGATATAGTAGTTATATTACTGAAGGTTATCGTGAATTAAATAATGATAATCATTACGAAAAGTTAATGAGCCTATATACCCCAGAACGGCGATTAAAATAACTGGTATTTTAAATAAACTTAAATCTGCGGGTGCAATTTCTGAAAAACAATTTAATTTCCTTTCACCTCCCCAAGAACCAAGACCTCGATATTTTATATGCTCCCTAAAATTCAGGATAGTTGTTGGACAATACCAAACATAATGCCCCCAGGAAGGCCAATAGTGTCTGATTGTAATAGTGAATAAAAAATGTATCATCTTTCATAGATAGCCACTTAAAACGATTTGCTATGGATCACCCTTCTTATATAAACAAAACACATACGATTTTGTAGAAAAAATTAAAGCATTGACTTTGCCTGATAATTGTTGGCTTATAACATTAGATAGATGTTGAAAGTATGTATACTAATATATATCGCACCAAGGGTTTGCAAGGGGTCAGGGACGTAATGAGAAATTATCCCATATATGATGATCTAATCATAGAACTTTTAGAATTATCTTTGAAGAGTAATGACTTTTTGTTTGATGATGAATGGTTCATCTAAAAAGTAGGCCCTTCTATGGGTAAGGATTGGGCACCACACTACGTCGATATTTACATGGCAAAATTTGAGAAAGAGGCATTACTTAAATGTCCATTAAAACCTCATACCTACTTTCGGTATTTGGATGATATTTTCATAATATGGCCATATGGCAAGATGCGTTCTCTGAGTTTCTAAATATTTTTAATACACATGAACCACCCATTAAATTTAAATCTTCTATTGTATTGATTCGGTCAACTATTTAGATACCACTGTATTCAAAGACCCCGAAAACAATAATACCTTACTGACCAAGGTATTTTTTAAACCAACCGATATTCATCAGATGTTGCACAAACATTCTTTTCATCCCTAACATACCTTTAAAGGTTTATTAAGATCGCAAATTATACGATTTTTTAGAATATGTTCTAACGAAAAGGACTTTGATAAGGCATGGGGTATTCTTTTCAAGCCTTGTGTAAAAGAAATTACACTAAAAGGTGGATACGTGGTATTAAAGGCAAAACTGTTAGGGAATTGCAAATAAAACAACGTCGGTCAAATACCGATATTCCAACTATCAGCCGTTGGGGTTCAAAACCATTCAATATTATGAACTGCATGACGTGTCGTCTAATAAGTGATTGCTCAAATATTACGAGCACTGTCATCCAAAAAAACATTTGGAATAATGGGAGATATAGATTGCTCTTCTTCAAACGTTATTTATGCTTATCAGTGCTAATAAACAATAAGTTTACGAAACTAGTACATCTCTTCGCATAAGAGCTAATGGTCACCGATTTACAATTGAAAGAAAACATCGACTTTCTTCTTTATATACGCATTTAAAAGTGCACGCAGATAAGTCTTCTCTGCCTGATTACAACTGTCCATCTCTCGGTGATTATATTTTAATACCGATTGAACAAATACACAGCTCAGGTTCTGATTGGCAGGACCGAATTAATAGACTAAAACGAGAAACCTTTTGGATTGATACCCTGGGATCATTAGAACCAACAGGGTTAAACAAAAAA
>JAODUP010000919.1:0-12500 GCA_025642065.1 Paralvinella palmiformis
CAAAACCGAAATGTTTTAAAATTGCTGTTCGACAAAAGTGCCGTCTGCTACGTATACTGGCAACGGGTTTGTGTTCTGGTTGTGTTAGCTGATAACATCTCATCACTGAAAAGTCTTTATCCGGATATCACTGCTTCAGTTGAAGCATAGCTGTAGCTATACACTTAAACGTTTATAGTATATAGACTAACAGAACAGTTGTGTAGACACGGGGTATATTTGGGGGGGGGTATCAATTGAATGCAGCGAGAAAATAAAAACATAACCTGCACCCCCGAGGAAAATATCTTTTTTGTTTCGTCAATCGTGGCGTCGGTATAAAAAAGCGCAGCCCCACACCCCCAAACACACTGCCACCTGGCGAATGAAAACGACAGCGTTTACACGATAAATGTAGCAGGTCATCAGATGGTACGCTGAGGTTGTGTCCTAAAAACCGAAATGACGTGACCTATTTACGGGTAACAGCCGAGATTTCTCTCAGGAATTTGTTTTGGTTATTCAGCGTATATCATCTATATAAATAAAAACGAATGTTTGATTGTCTGTCTGTCCGTCCGTCCGTCCGTCTGTTTGTTCGCCAAAAAAATCTGATAAGAATTTAAAATATGCCCGGATCGCGGCTTTTAAACTTGTTATATATAAAATTATATTTATAAAGGAAATAAGGTGTGCTATTTTTATTTGAGGTTTGGTGTAAATTATTAATGATTAATTATTAAACAGTAGCCTTCGCATAACGTAGCCTTTATCCTGTGAGTTATAGGTAACAACTCGGACCCGTTTTATATTTCAGAGCCATAATCTCAGTGGAGAATATTTAACGGTAATAAATTAACTGAAACTAAAAAATATATATTCACCACTGTGAACCTCAAACCTGCACTAGTCATTGTAAAATAGCACTGTTCACTTTTGACGGTAATAAAAGCCACACAACCATGTACAAAGAGAAATCTTTCAGAGTATCAGCTCAATGGCTGCGGAATAAATCACCTAATCATTTTAAACTTGCTACAGGTACCGGTAAATTACTGTTATGTCATTGTTGGAAATTCCCCAAAATACGTCGACACCAGGGGTGGCAAGTCCTAAAAGGGTTTTCAGCCCGATAAAAAGTTCCCCGGGCCCCGATGCCGCAAAAGAATAGCAGCCCAGAAACCCCAAACAAACGGAATGCGGGGAAAAAAGTTGGGGTAAAGTATGGGTAAATACTAGTACAAAGGGAAAGGGGGGGGGGGGGATAAAGTTGATAATTTATGCATGAAGGGTGAATAATTCTAATGGAAATGTAGGTTGGCGAGGTCAGGGAAAAAAAGGCCCTAAGCTTTTTTCACAAGTGAAATACAAGGGAACTAATGGTTTAGTTATTAAAATCCATCTTTATTTCAGCATAAAATAAAAAATCTTTTCCCGGGGGTTAATCCCAAATAAGATGTGCAGAGTGTGGATTTAAATTTCCCGGTAAATATCAGAGCCATGTCTTAAAAGATTGCGGTTGGTTGAAAGAGGAGATTCCATTGATATTTGGCCAATCACCACCTCGTACCCAAAGCTCCCGATGCCCAAAAAGAGCACGTGTAAAACATAAACACAACGACTTCCGCGCACGCGTGATGAGCTACGAGTTCACTTCCGCCTTCATTTGCAGGAAAAAAACATTTTCGAAAATGACAAATAAAAATATGTGTTCGTACATTATTGTTTCTTATTATTGTAACCATTTTATTTGCTGTAGTTTTATTGTTAGTCTCTTTATGTAGTTTTATTGTTAGTCTCTTTATGTAGTTTTATTGTTAGTCTCTTTAGGTAGTTTTATTGTTAGTCTCTTTAGGTAGTTTTATTGTTAGTCTCTTTAGGTAGTTTTATTGTTAGTCTCTTTAGGTAGTTTTATTGTTAGTCTCTTTAGGTAGTTTTATTGTTAGTCTCTTTAGGTAGTTTTATTGTTAGTCTCTTTAGGTAGTTTTATTGTTAGTCTCTTTAGGTAGTTTTATTGTTAGTCTCTTTAGGTAGTTTTATTGTTAGTCTCTTTGGTAGTTTTATTGTTAGTCTCTTTAGGTAGTTTTATTGTTAGTCTCTTTAGGTAGTTTTATTGTTAGTCTCTTTAGGTAGTTTTATTGTTAGTCTCTTTAGGTAGTTTTATTGTTAGTCTCTTTAGGTAGTTTTATTGTTAGTCTCTTTGGTAGTTTTATTGTTAGTCTCTTTAGGTAGTTTTATTGTTAGTCTCTTTAGGTAGTTTTATTGTTAGTCTCTTTAGGTAGTTTTATTGTTAGTCTCTTTGGTAGTTTTATTGTTAGTCTCTTTAGGTAGTTTTATTGTTAGTCTCTTTAGGTAGTTTTATTGTTAGTCTCTTTAGGTAGTTTTATTGTTAGTCTCTTTAGGTAGTTTTATTGTTAGTCTCTTTAGGTAGTTTTATTGTTAGTCTCTTTAGGTAGTTTTATTGTTAGTCTCTTTAGGTAGTTTTATTGTTAGTCTCTTTAGGTAGTTTTATTGTTAGTCTCTTTGGTAGTTTTATTGTTAGTCTCTTTAGGTAGTTTTATTGTTAGTCTCTTTAGGTAGTTTTATTGTTAGTCTCTTTAGGTAGTTTTATTGTTAGTCTCTTTAGGTAGTTTTATTGTTAGTCTCTTTGTGTAGTTTTATTGTTAGTCTCTTTAGGTAGTTTTATTGTTAGTCTCTTTAGGTAGTTTTATTGTTAGTCTCTGTGTAGTTCTATTGTTAGTCTCTTTAGGTAGTTTTATTGTTAGTCTCTTTGTGTAGTTTTATTGTTAGTCTCTTTAGGTAGTTTTATTGTTAGTCTCTTTGGTAGTTTTATTGTTAGTCTCTTTAGGTAGTTTTATTGTTAGTCTCTTTAGGTAGTTTTATTGTTAGTCTCTTTAGGTAGTTTTATTGTTAGTCTCTTTGTGTAGTTTTATTGTTAGTCTCTTTAGGTAGTTTTATTGTTAGTCTCTTTAGGTAGTTTTATTGTTAGTCTCTTTGGTAGTTTTATTGTTAGTCTCTTTGGTAGTTTTATTGTTAGTCTCTTTAGGTAGTTTTATTGTTAGTCTCTTTAGGTAGTTTTATTGTTAGTCTCTTTAGGTAGTTTTATTGTTAGTCTCTTTAGGTAGTTTTATTGTTAGTCTCTTTGGTAGTTTTATTGTTAGTCTCTTTAGGTAGTTTTATTGTTAGTCTCTTTAGGTAGTTTTATTGTTAGTCTCTTTGTGTAGTTTTATTGTTAGTCTCTTTGTGTAGTTTTATTGTTAGTCTCTTTGTGTAGTTTTATTGTTAGTCTCTTTGTGTAGTTTTATTGTTAGTCTCTTTGTGTAGTTTTATTGTTAGTCTCTTTGTGTAGTTTTATTGTTAGTCTCTTTGTGTAGTTTTATTGTTAGTCTCTTTGTGTAGTTTTATTGTTAGTCTCTTTGTGTAGTTTTATTGTTAGTCTCTTTGTGTAGTTTTATTGTTAGTCTCTTTGTGTAGTTTTATTGTTAGTCTCTTTGTGTAGTTTTATTGTTAGTCTCTTTGTGTAGTTTTATTGTTAGTCTCTTTGGTAGTTTTATTGTTAGTCTCTTTGGTAGTTTTATTGTTAGTCTCTTTAGGTAGTTTTATTGTTAGTCTCTTTAGGTAGTTTTATTGTTAGTCTCTTTAGGTAGTTTTATTGTTAGTCTCTTTAGGTAGTTTTATTGTTAGTCTCTTTAGGTAGTTTTATTGTTAGTCTCTTTAGGTAGTTTTATTGTTAGTCTCTTTAGGTAGTTTTATTGTTAGTCTCTTTAGGTAGTTTTATTGTTAGTCTCTTTAGGTAGTTTTATTGTTAGTCTCTTTAGGTAGTTTTATTGTTAGTCTCTTTAGGTAGTTTTATTGTTAGTCTCTTTAGGTAGTTTTATTGTTAGTCTCTTTAGGTAGTTTTATTGTTAGTCTCTTTAGGTAGTTTTATTGTTAGTCTCTTTAGGTAGTTTTATTGTTAGTCTCTTTAGGTAGTTCTATTGTTAGTCTCTTTAGGTAGTTTTATTGTTAGTCTCTTTAGGTAGTTTTATTGTTAGTCTCTTTAGGTAGTTTTATTGTTAGTCTCTTTAGGTAGTTTTATTGTTAGTCTCTTTAGGTAGTTTTATTGTTAGTCTCTTTAGGTAGTTTTATTGTTAGTCTCTTTAGGTAGTTTTATTGTTAGTCTCTTTAGGTAGTTTTATTGTTAGTCTCTTTAGGTAGTTTTATTGTTAGTCTCTTTAGGTAGTTTTATTGTTAGTCTCTTTAGGTAGTTTTATTGTTAGTCTCTTTAGGTAGTTTTATTGTTAGTCTCTTTAGGTAGTTTTATTGTTAGTCTCTTTAGGTAGTTTTATTGTTAGTCTCTTTAGGTAGTTTTATTGTTAGTCTCTTTAGGTAGTTTTATTGTTAGTCTCTTTGTGTAGTTTTATTGTTAGTCTCTTTAGGTAGTTTTATTGTTAGTCTCTTTAGGTAGTTTTATTGTTAGTCTCTGTGTAGTTCTATTGTTAGTCTCTTTAGGTAGTTTTATTGTTAGTCTCTTTGTGTAGTTTTATTGTTAGTCTCTTTAGGTAGTTTTATTGTTAGTCTCTTTGTGTAGTTTTATTGTTAGTCTCTTTAGGTAGTTTTATTGTTAGTCTCTTTAGGTAGTTCTATTGTTAGTCTCTTTAGGTAGTTTTATTGTTAGTCTCTTTATGTAGTTTTATTGTTAGTCTCTTTAGGTAGTTTTATTGTTAGTCTCTTTAGGTAGTTTTATTGTTAGTCTCTTTAGGTAGTTTTATTGTTAGTCTCTTTAGGTAGTTTTATTGTTAGTCTCTTTAGGTAGTTTTATTGTTAGTCTCTTTAGGTAGTTTTATTGTTAGTCTCTTTAGGTACTTTTATTGTTAGTCTCTTTAGGTAGTTTTATTGTTAGTCTCTTTAGGTAGTTTTATTGTTAGTCTCTTTAGGTAGTTTTATTGTTAGTCTCTTTAGGTAGTTTTATTGTTAGTCTCTTTAGGTAGTTTTATTGTTAGTCTCTTTAGGTAGTTTTATTGTTAGTCTCTTTAGGTAGTTTTATTGTTAGTCTCTTTAGGTAGTTTTATTGTTAGTCTCTTTAGGTAGTTCTATTGTTAGTCTCTTTAGGTAGTTTTAGTGTTAGTCTCTTTGTGTAGTTCTATTGTTAGTCTCTTTAGGTAGTTTTATTGTTAGTCTCTTTAGGTAGTTTTATTGTTAGTCTCTTTAGGTAGTTTTATTGTTAGTCTCTTTAGGTAGTTTTATTGTTAGTCTCTTTAGGTAGTTTTATTGTTAGTCTCTTTAGGTAGTTTTATTGTTAGTCTCTTTAGGTAGTTTTATTGTTAGTCTCTTTAGGTAGTTTTATTGTTAGTCTCTTTGTGTAGTTTTATTGTTAGTCTCTTTAGGTAGTTTTATTGTTAGTCTCTTTAGGTAGTTTTATTGTTAGTCTCTTTAGGTAGTTTTATTGTTAGTCTCTTTAGGTAGTTTTATTGTTAGTCTCTTTGTGTAGTTTTATTGTTAGTCTCTTTAGGTAGTTTTATTGTTAGTCTCTTTAGGTAGTTCTATTGTTAGTCTCTTTAGGTAGTTTTAGTGTTAGTCTCTTTGTGTAGTTCTATTGTTAGTCTCTTTAGGTAGTTTTATTGTTAGTCTCTTTAGGTAGTTTTATTGTTAGTCTCTTTAGGTAGTTTTATTGTTAGTCTCTTTAGGTACTTTTATTGTTAGTCTCTTTAGGTAGTTACTTATTGACATATTTAATTATTTTGTCACAATTGTTTTATACTATTCTAGATAAACTGTATATATATATATATATATATATATTTATATATATATATATATATAAATATATATATATATATATATATATATATATATATATATATATATATATATATATATATATATTTATATATATATATATATATATATATAAAACGTATATAGTCCTATAAGTTCTAATAAAATCCATATCAGGTAGAGTTCTTGAAGATTTTGTTATATAGAGTCCTATAAGGTCATGATATAGAGTCCTATAAGGTCATGATATAGAGTCCTATAAGGTCATGATATAGAGTCCTATAAGGTCATGATATAGAGTCCTATAAGGTTTTACTATAGAGTCCTATAAGGTTATAACATCGAATCCTGTATATTAAGTGACTAGATTACAATAGAAAATACTATATTAAGTGACTAGATTACAATAGAAAATACTATATTAAGTGACTAGATTACAATAGAAAATACTATATTAAGTGACTAGATTACAATAGAAAATACTATATTAAGTGACTAGATTACAATAGAAAATACTATATTAAGTGACTAGATTACAATAGAAAATACTATATTAAGTGACTAGATTACAATAGAAAATACTATATTAAGTGACTAGATTACAATAGAAAATACTATATTAAGTGACTAGATTACAATAGAAAATACTATATTAAGTGACTAGATTACAATAGAAAATACTATATTAAGTGACTAGATTACAATAGAAAATACTATATTAAGTGACTAGATTACAATAGAAAATACTATATTAAGTGACTAGATTACAATAGAAAATACTATATTAAGTGACTAGATTACAATAGAAAATACTATATTAAGTGACTAGATTACAATAGAAAATACTATATTAAGTGACTAGATTACAATAGAAAATACTATATTAAGTGACTAGATTACAATAGAAAATACTATATTAAGTGACTAGATTACAATAGAAAATACTATATTAAGTGACTAGATTACAATAGAAAATACTATATTAAGTGACTAGATTACAATAGAAAATACTATATTAAGTGACTAGATTACAATAGAAAATACTATATTAAGTGACTAGATTACAATAGAAAATACTATATTAAGTGACTAGATTACAATAGAAAATACTATATTAAGTGACTAGATTACAATAGAAAATACTATATTAAGTGACTAGATTACAATAGAAAATACTATATTAAGTGACTAGATTACAATAGAAAATACTATATTAAGTGACTAGATTACAATAGAAAATACTATATTAAGTGACTAGATTACAATAGAAAATACTATATTAAGTGACTAGATTACAATAGAAAATACTATATTAAGTGACTAGATTACAATAGAAAATACTATATTAAGTGACTAGATTACGATAGCTCAAACATTTGTCAATATAATACGAAAATTCATTAGTTATGACAAATATATAAAGGATTATCCCACTTCCGCCACATGTAGTTGTATAGCAATCATGTGTTGGTATTAATACACGTAGCAATATTATTTGTAGATGACAACAACGTGTGTATCAATTGCGTTGATTGCAAATATTGAACTGACGCTATCCCACCTTCCGTAGCCTAATAAATTACGAATCACATCGTTATAGGCTACTCTCAATTCGGATATACTCGACACGGAGTAGTCACACCATAGTTCAGAACAATAAAAATGTAAACAATACGATTCAAGAAGATGGAGCTTCACTTTTCTGCGTGCAATGTGCAAAATTACGTGGAATAGTAGTTGAACTTGCATATAGGCATCTCAACTGGCGACTGATATCTCCGTCGTCATTAAAATTGCTATTGGGAATAACACCGAGATATTTGATGGAATTTGTGTACACAAGGTCAGCGTTATTGAAGCGTAATGAGGGAATTGACAGTTTGTAGCTTTTAGGAAGCATAGTGATGGACATAGAATTAACTAGATGGTATATTATATCGTGTACAACACCATATTGTTGACATACATCGATAGATTTCTGTAGACCAATGGCGGACGGGGCTAATAGACGCCTATCGTCTGCATAAAAAGGTGATTTGCACACGTGCTATCAATGTAACAACCAACTTGCGTATCAGCTAATAGTGTACTGAGGTCGTCTATATACTAAGAGAAAGAGAAAATCTACAAAGAGAATAATCTTGGAGATAAGATTCCGCCCCGTCTGACACCTTTACTGGTTTTAAAATACACCGAAGCTGACGTACCCCATTTTACACAAAACTCTTGCGAGTTGTACCCAATAATAATAAGCTAACAACCAACAGAGTAACCCCTCGTCTGGAAAGTTTTTTCAAACAGTGACCAGTAATTAATTATGTCAAATGCACGAGAGGCCCGAAGAAAGCACGACAATACAAAACTGCTATACTATCTCTAATACACGAAAATACAGGACTGTTATACTGTCTCTAATACACTAAAATACAGGACTGTTATACTGTCTATAATACACTAAAATACAGGACTGTTATACTGTCTCTAATACACTAAAATACAGGACTGTTATACTGTCTCTAATACACTAAAGTACAAGACTGTTATACTGTCTATAATACACTAAAATACAGGACTGTTATACTGTCTATAATACACTAAAATACAGGACTGTTATACTGTCTATAATACACTAAAATACAGACTGTTATACTGTCTCTAATGCACGAAAATACAGGACTGTTATACTGTCTATAATACACTAAAATACAGGACTGTTATACTGTCTATAATACACTAAAATACAGGACTGTTATACTATCTCTAATACACGAAAATACAGGACTGTTGACTAGACTCAATACAGCACAAGTTCCAGTAACTTTGATGCAGCATGTGATGATGATGATGATTGATGTTTTACGGCCACTTTTGTGCACATGCTAGGCTAAATGGCGAGTGACCTCCAAAGGTAATGAAGCGAAGTCAAAGATGAAACACCCTTCAGATATGCCCACGCCGAGGTTCGAACTCATGTGGTAGTGATCTGTGGTCCAACGCGCTACCAACTAGACCACGGTGCAGCATGTGATCAGCGCCATTGTTCTTGTCACTTGCATCACCTGTTTTACTCTTTATAAGTGTAACAGTGATTATTTTCATAACGTTAAAAGGCAAGTGACGTGTGTAACAAAGGAGGTATATAAAAGGGATAAAAATACTTTCAACATATCATCGGAGTGGATGTAATGTTCGGATGCGAGAAAATAAAATCCAACCGATTTTCTTCCTTTCAGATCCCTAATAGCCATAGCAACATCGTTTGGCGTGATGATAAATTGATCCGTGGAATCTATAGGATTTAATAATGATTGGACATGGCCTTTTCTGGATACATTGTTAACACAATTCGTAATTCCGCTGTAGTGTTGACTCCACATTTTACTAATTGCCTTGTGCTCCACTGTGATGATTGTCTTGTGTTATTGACACATCGTGCTCCACCGCGATGATTGTCTTGTGTTATTGACACCTTGTGCTCCACCGCGATGATTGTCTTGTGTTATTGACACCTTGTGCTCCACTGCGATGATTGTCTTGTGTTATTGACACCTTGTGTTCCACTGCGATGATTTTCTTGTGCTATTGACACCTCGTGCTCCACTGCGATGATTGTCTTGTGCTATTGACACCTTCTGCTCCACTGCGATGATTTTCTTGTGTTATTGACACCTTGCGCTCCACTGCGATGATTGTCTTGTGTTATTGACACCTCGTACTCCACTGCGATGATTGTCTTGTGTTATTGACACATTGTGCTCCACTGCGATGATTGTCTTGTGCTATTGACACCTTGTGTTCCACTGCGATGATTTTCTTGTGCTATTGACACCTCGTGTTCCACTGCGATGATTTTCTTGTGCTATTGACATCTTCTGTTCCACTGCGATGATTTTCTTGTGCTATTGACACCTCGTGTTCCACTGCGATGATTTTCTTGTGCTACTGACACCTCGTGCTCCACTGCGATGATTGTCTTGTGCTATTGACAGCTTCTGCTCCACTGCAATGATTGTCTTGTGCTATTGACACCTTCTGTTCCACTGCGATGATTTTCTTGTGCTATTGACACCTCGTACTCCACTGCGATGATTGTCTTGTGTTATTGACACCTCGTACTCCACTGCGATGATTTTCTTGTGCTATTGACACCTCGTACTCCACCGCGATACGGTTTGTGATTGGAGCTACGTGGTCGACACTTCCAAACAGCGTCTGAGTTTTTCGCCTTACATTATATCTTTTGGTGATATACTCTGGATACGAGCCAGTCTCAGCAGATCATCATTCCCAGAATGATCCAGGTTGTCATGAATTTGAGAGTTATTTTTATTCGAATCACTATCGTTGTCAACGACATCTTCATCGATAGCATCATCTCTATCACGATCACTGAATATGGATCGATAAGTACTTACTCCTACATTGAGTGTTTGTGTTGATTTACGTGACAACTGGCGACCCATTGTGTGTTAGATTACAAGATCTACGTTATTAGTTACCTTTTGCACTTATATCCTGCAAATTATACATGAAATACGTGTTTTTCTCGGTAAGAAGTTCGACTTAAATTTGTATTTACACGGATCACTGAACTCCTACTATGAATATATATATATATATATATATATATATATATATATATATATATATATATATATATATATATATATATTATCATAACGTTTATCGTTTATTTTCTGATCAAATATGTTAAGTATTTCTATCATAACGTTGCCATTTTGAAACCATTGTTTCTTTACGAAAGATGAGTGTGTAATAACTGTATTTTTTATTTCTGACAGTTAATCTCACGATGGACGTTTGAAATTCAATACGGAGAGCTACAGTCAGGATCCACACTCCCATTTTTGTAACAATTGCTTTCAGATACTGTTTTCTTTCAGACGAGGCATTTCCTAACAACTACGATATGTAATAGGTTACAATAATACACATATATGTACAAAAACAATATAACGTAGAGAACTAAAACGTACGACATAAAATAAGATTTGCTATCCTGTCTAAATATAAAACATTCACGGATTAGACAAACGTTATGATGGTTGATGACGACAATTATGAATGATAAATAACGATCATGTAATGTGAAGGATCGGAACTATCTGTTTATTGTTGACAGAGGCTATTCTAATAACGAAGAGACCATGTAGTCCTTTATGCGTTCGTGCGTGCGTGCGTGCGTGCGTGCGTGCGTGCATATGTTTTAGGATACATATATTTGGTGCCACACACAATGACCATTTCCATATAGTTATATATATATATATATATATATATATATATATATATATATATATATATATATATAATAAATATTGATAAAAGTCTTTAAACATATGTATAAATTTAGATTAACATTGGATTTATCAATCAACGAGATCGTAGTTGTCACGGCGTTTAAAACATTCACGTTAAATAACATACGAATAGAGTCATTTGTTAACATCTGCTGTATAACTGAAACATTTATACAAGTCTATACTTGTTTAATTCACTGATAAGCCCGAATTAATATAACTTTAGTGTAACGCTATGGTTACAAGAATGACGGGTGTGTGTGTGTGTGGAGGGGGGGGGGGTGTTCGCTGAACCAATAAGAAATCCTTTGTCTTATCGTGTTAGAGATCAAATCAGACGGCATATTTCTTGGGTTATGAAAGAGAAAAGTAGAGGAGTCGTTTCCTATTCGAACTGTGTCCATTTCTCTTTGAACTGTTCGTGTTAGTATCGACGTTCGTATAATGTCTCGAAATCTACAAAAACACAAAACACGCGAACAATGAGATAAAACGGTTATGTCTACAGGCCACGCCCATCCGGAGGGGGGGGCGCATTGGGCGGGGGGTAGGGGTTGAGAGGATTGCTTTTTGTTAGAGTTAGATGACAAAGGAAGCAAATAGCTGCTTCAAGGTCAAATAAACCTTTTTAGATGTCATATTCACTCCTAGCCTTTACTAAAATTCCCTGTTTTAGTATCTAATATTAAATAAGATAATCTTACAATACTTGGGCACGATTATTTCACAAGATACAGATGTGGCTTTCATATCCTAACACACCTGGGTTCAAATCCCGATCTGGCCATGTCTTAAGGATGTTTCATCTTTCATTTCGTCCCATGACCTTCGCAGGCCTACCGTATGCCACAAGAAGGACGTAAAATAACAATATTCATATTTCGTGATGTTCGGATTTCCTGCTTAATGTTCGATTGAGAATAAAACGTGTTTTATTTTGTTTCGTGAATTACCATATCACGACTGAAAATGTATTATTGCACTTTGAAACGGCAGGTTTTATTCAATTGTAGAATGATCCTTTGTGTGGCGGTCTTTTTGTACAGTTAAAAGGTTAAATATAACACAAGTGCCCTTACCTGCTTTTCTAAAGCATAGTTTTATTCACTTTTGGCGAATACCCTCTATATTAGGGATATCCTTCCAATATACACACTCATCTAACACTAAATGTTCAAAAAATACTTCAGTATTTACATCTAAAGATTGGTCGCCAAAACGGATTTCAATCTTGTATAGAGCTCTTTATATTGTATGTGTTTTTTAATATCTTATAACACTCATATAGGGCCGGGTATGGAGGGGAGGGGGGTTGTAGATTGTCATAGACTAATTATTGGTGGGTGAGTGAGTGAGTGAGTGAGTGAGTGAGTGAGTGAGTGAGTGAGTGAGTGAGTGAGTGAGTGAGTGAGTGAGTGAGTGAGTGAGTGAGTGAGTGAGTGA
>JAODUP010000919.1:17500-20000 GCA_025642065.1 Paralvinella palmiformis
AATAATAATAGTAATAATAATAATAATAATAATAATAATAATAATAATATATTTAACTTAAAGCCAAAATGAGCTAGAACTATTATTTGGTACTTTTAGAAAAATTATCAGAGAATTAATATGCAATTTAGTCTTGACCCTAGTCACACTTGGCACAGAGGCAATACCCGAAGGATGGGCATGAGATGATCCGGTGAAACACCCCACATATACCAAAAATACTAGGATTCGAACCCACAAGCCTAGGTCTGCAATGCAGCGCCCTACCAACTGCGCTAATTAAGTGGCCCAAAAAAGAGGTAACTAATCGCTTGAGTAGATTGTCTCGATTAAAGACAAGAAGAAGCAGATTTATTTTGATGAGTTTCTTATCCTATCCTATCACTGTCGCAATTCTCAAATGTTCTTCTTTTACGGCCATATGAAAGATGAACACCCTGCAGGCGTAGCTAAGCCTGGGCTTGAACCCGGGTACTACTGGCCTATGACCGAGCTCACTGCCAGTTTTGCCATCAAGACAGCCCAGCAACGCTCGTGAAGAGGTTGACCGCTTTACAGACATTACACTAGGTCAGCTCAGCTGTATATAGTCTAAATTATATATCGCAAGACGATATAAACGCTAGCGGGCCGCGGGGACGATATGCCCGCGGCTTGGCTGGATTCTCAGAAATTACGAGCCCGGATCGGGCGAATATTGGCTGACGTGGCAGATTTTTGGCTCGCGGGTACTCGCGGATTCTCGGGTATTGTGCCCGTCTGTTGTTTGGCGTCACGGGGTCTGAAGCCGGCAGCACGAAGGCTCGACGCTGTGGGAGATGTTTCATTCCGATAACGCTCGCTACCCACAGACAGACGACCGACAACAGATTTAAAACAACAAAAATAATTACATCGTTCATCGATCCTCGAACATACGCCACGTGTTCTGTGATTTCTTTGACTCCCATTTCGTTTAAATCGGCCTTTCTTTACATTTTCGTCCAGGGTTTGAGTCCTTCACTCTCGTCGTTCGATGGCTACGTTTTTCAGCTCGAGATAGGATTGTATGATTAATTTATGATATAAATTTGGTTACGTGGCAGTTTATTTATAAATTTGAAAGCCATGTTTCCACTTCTGAGATGACCCCGATAACAGCCGAAAGAATACGTTTGTGTGTGTGTGTGTGCGCGCGCGCGTGTGTGTGCGTGTGTGTGCGCGTGTGTATGTGTGTGCGTTTGTGTGTGTGAGTGAGTTAAGTAAGCCAAGTATTTGGTTATTACAAGCACCTGTTATATTTAGTTGCAATATGTTTTGCAGTACAAAGTTTATTTCAATGTGTGTGTGTGTGTGTGTGTGTGTGTGTGTGTGTGTGTGTGTGTGTGTGTGTGTGTGTGTGTGTGTTTACTATAGTCAGCTATTAATCAAACTACGAGGTCTTTCATGTTTTTCGCGTATAGTTTTGTCAGTAAATCATGTCTCAGTACAGACAAATTGGCCGAGAGAAGGTAACTCGGTACACTTAGAGCCTTGTTGCCGTTATTGGTACAAATTGCCGTAAGAACTGTTACAGATCCATGCACAATCAAAGACCCCCCCCCCTCCCTATATACAGAGAGAGAGAGAGAGAGAGAGAGAGAGAGAGACAGAGAGAGAGATACAATAATGTCATATTCGTGTAACCACACAACACAAGTACACATACATATAGACCCATGGAGAGTAGGGAAGAATAGACTTAGAGGCATTAAAGACATATAGGTTGATATCTGATTATAAACATGTATATATGCATGGGTTTTGCAACTGTGACCCAACCGACACACACGCGCGCGCACGTGCGTGTGTCTGTGCGTATTCTAAAACACACACAAAGAATGCATTCGTCACTCTGTGCCTTTTCACTCTCACTCACTCACTCACTCACTCACTCACTCACTCACTCACACACTCACTCACTCACTCACTCACTCACTCACTCACTCACTCACTCACTCACTCACTCACTCACTCACTCACACACACACACACACATATATACGCACATACATACATACGCACATACATACATACGCACACCCGCGCACACACACACGCGCACACACACACGCACAGACGCACTGTACCTATTTACCCACCCAGTTTAACTATAAACTCACATAACTCGGTGCCTGGATCTGAACGAGCTAACTCGATGCTCTCTTAACGAAATTGCTCTTCGTTGACGTCAGAATTTCGATTTATCCGGCTCGAAATGGCCCGAGAGAACGAGGCGAATGGGCCGAAAGTGGGCTGCAAATGGGCCGAAAGTGGGCTGCAAATGGGCCGAAAGTGGGCTGCAAATGGGCCGAATGTTGTAAGTTTTGTTGCTATTTTTGTGACGTAATTTGTCAATAAGACGCCATTAATGGTGATACAAGACTGAAACTAAACTGTTAATAATAATAATTTATTGTAATATTGATTATGTTAATGACATCCGGAAATGATGTCAGAGGAAATATTGATAATTTATTTT
>JAODUP010000919.1:25000-42500 GCA_025642065.1 Paralvinella palmiformis
ATACACTAAACACACGATCGCCACAAAATGCTGCCATCCGAGTTCAAACCACGCCACGGCTCTCTCTCTCTCTCTCTCTCTCTCTCTCTCTCTCTCTCTCTCTCCTCTCCTGGAATGCGATATTCTATTTAGAGAATTATTCTTTGATATAATCTGATTTGGGGCTATTTGTCGCCATCTACAATTCTCAACTGGCTGAAGGCGGCTGATGTTATAATGAGATATGGCCGCGTAACACAGAGAGAAAAAATGGTCCGTAAACTGTGTAACAGAGATGTGTAACCAGTTGCTGTTGTTATTGCTGTTGTTGTTGTGTCAAGGATGGCTTTAAGCTGCGGATGTTCTATATAAGAAGGTGGGTTTTTTTTCTAGGCAGTTCTGCATTCCAATGTGACGTTTGTATTCATCTTAGAACATTTATCAAACGTAAGACGTTCATATTTTGATGACCCTCGGGATGCGAAGTAGATAATTTTCAATACCACAATTTTATTATTATTATTTATAAACGAATATGAAAGATAAATTTTTTTAAAGAAAGAAAACAAATTGGATCACTGGAGCAACACCGCTTGACAATGACTTCGCGCCTTGTGCGTGTGTACGCATGCGCACAAAGGATAGCGAAGTCACATACTATCGAAAAAGGTCAGGCACTTTAACCGAAATATCAAACATATCTTCCATTCGAACAAAGAAAGAACCCTATTAGAGTTAACAATATCAAATGCCCCATTTAAGTCTAGAAGGGCCAGTAATATTGGTTTATCTTGATCAACCGACATTAGCATACAATGTTTACCCGAACCAAGGCCATTTCGGGGTTAGAACCACTTAAATGTGATACATCTATCAACAAACATGTATCAACACGTATCAGTGTTAGAGCGTTGAACTGATACTAAAACCAAACCTTTCTCAATCCGAGTAATTATAGTTAACCTTGATGAGTCGAGTTGAGTTGTCCAGTTGAGTTATTTAGCCGTAACACTATATTCAGTCGTGTATTACTAAATATTCTAGGCCATGAAACTTGTCAAGTTGATTTTGGGCGGAAGTAGTAATAGTAGTAGTAGTAGTAGTAGTAGTAGTAGTAGTAGAGGCAATAGTAGTATTAGGTGATGATGATGATTGACCCCCTGCGAGACCGGGGTTTACAATAGGTCCACTGTATCCCCTGCATGTCGTAAAAGGCGACTAAAAGGGGCAACCTGTTTGCCGTGGGTTGCGACCCGTAGGAGGGGAAGAGGGGATCCTGGTAGTGGAAACACTGCAACACACTACTTTGGCCCTAATTACTTCTAAGACAGGAGGTCAGAAAGGCCCGATCCGACCAATCGGCTAGTCGCGTTTAGCCCTGGAGGTGGTTGTTTTCGGACTTTTGGTCCTTAAGCCGCCATTTGCCAGAAGGCAGTGGCTGATGGGTCAACCTTGGAGCATGGTGTTACTTTGGGTAATCGGGTGGATGACACTCCTCCACTCGGTTATCATTTATACTTAACAATTTACATCCTAGCTTATACACAATTTACATCCTAGCTTATACACAATTTACATCCTAGCTTATACACAATTTACATCCTAGCTTATACACAATTTACATCCTAGCTTATACACAATTTACATCCTAGCTTATACACAATTTACATCCTAGTTTATACACAATTTACATCCTAGCTTATACACAATTTACATCCTAGCTTATACACAATTTACATCCTAGCTTATACACAATTTACATCCTAGCTTATACACAATTTACATCCTAGCTTATACACAAACATTTCATCCTAGCTTATACACAATTTACATCCTAGCTTATACAATTTATCAATGCCAGTAATCCTGCTTTTTAACTTTTTATAAAGATTCGCTAAAACGGTTTTATTTCCAAACGTTCTAGGACACTGAATGGCCTAAATCAGGCCGATGTGTCGTTAAACAACATTCATCCATCCATCCATCCTTCGATGATGATGATTGATATTTTACGGCCACGTTTGTGCACACGAGGTAGGCTAAATGGGCCGAGCGACCTCCAAAGGTAATGAGACGAAGTGAAAGACGAAACAACCTTCAGATATGCCCAGGCCGGGATTCGAACACGGGTGGTAGTGACCTGTGGTCCAACACTCTACCGCTGGACCACGAAGGCGCCCCAATAGTAATAGTAGAAGTAGTAGTAGTAATAATAATAGTAGTGGTAGTAGTAGTAATAATAATAGTAGTGGTAGTAATAATAATAGTAGTGGTAGTAATAATAATAGTAGTGGTAGTAATAATAATAGTAGTGGTAGTAATAATAATAGTAGTGGTAGTAATAATAATAGTAGTGGTAGTAATAATAATAGTAGTGGTAGTAATAATAATAGTAGTGGTAGTAGTAGAAGTAGTAGTAAAGGTAGTAGTAGTAATAGTGCAAGTATAGTAGTAGTACTAGTAGTAACATAAGTTGATTTAACATTGTTGTGTGTGTGTGTGTGCGTGTGTGTGTGTGTGTGTGTGTGTGTGTGTGTGTGTGCGCGCGCGCGCGCGTCCGTGTGCGTGCGTCCGTGATATTTGAAGCAATAATCTGATATTTGCTTTCTCCTCCGCACACTTTCGCGGTTAACGTCGAAGAAGTTAATTCCACATGACGTCATACGGCGTGTTTTCGACAACAAGACTCTATCCGGATCACTCAGAGATGAAGATGGTTGAGTGGATGCTGGAGAATATCATGTCGTATTAGATGCGCATCGTGTTCCAACATCTGGATCGGATTCCTATCATTTTTAATCCAGATTCATGTTGAATAAGTTAATTAACTAATATTACTATTTGCTCGTCCATCAATTGATCGGTAAATTAATGATAATTTCTTGAAAGTTTTAACTGAACTTTTACCGTAGTTATTTCATGTGAGATAACACGTGCTGGAGGTCGCAGGTTCTAATCCCAGCCTTTCGCATTATAATTAATTTTCTCCGCCGAATATGACATTATATTGTAAATTCTAAATTTATTTACAATTAGTCCTCGTGGTGAAGCAGTATATTACAGACTATATGCGTCGCCCTCATTTGAGGCAGCTAAGCCACGTAAAATAACTACCCCGGTTTTTTAAAACACTTTTTAAAAAAACCAGTCCCTTTCCTTTTTTGGTATAAGAAAATTTAATTAAAATTTTTATATATAAATAACTGTGGTGTAATTAGACAAAATAAGAAAATCAGTTGATAGACAGAAAATACAGACAGACAGACAGACAGAAAAAAAGAAAAAAACAAACAAATAAAAAAAAAAAAAAACAGACAGACAGACAGACAAAAAATATATACTTTGTATTACTGATCACTGCATTAACAATAACGAAATTAATAATAATTTAAAAAAAACTGGAACTTAGGACCAACATATCATTAAAATGGCTTCTTGTTGGCTCTGGAAACATACAAATATTTTAAAAAATACGTTTCACGAATGATCGATGATGATTGGTTGACTGGATCTGGCTGAAGAACAACGACAACGATTGACCTATTTACGGCATTTAGTGTTGTTCTCCTACATCAATAGCTGTTATTATTTTCTCTCGCTGCAGACATATTCTATATAAAAGTGTGCCTTTCTAATGGCTGTTTACTAAAGTTTTTGAGAGTTGTATCTGACCTATTTACTATTTCTAGCCAATCACAAGCGTCGATGACATCTCGAACGTAATTCGCCACACGATCCGTAAAGAACTTACCACATGTATTAATAGAAATATTAATGAACATTTAATATGATGTCTACATATCACATATATACTGTATATGTATCCATAATAAAAAATATGTATCTCCATGTTTTTCCGTTATATATTAGAACACATGAACAATACGTACACTGACATGATGTGGTTCTAGATTTTTCTTCATGGACCTGTAACACCGTCCCTCAATTTGGCATCCAATAGTACTAGACAATACTGTATCAGATAAAAGATAACTTAAAATTAATTTTGAATTATCTTTAAGAAAGGGATAACAGATTAAATCAAATGTGATCTCTTTATTTAAAAAGTAATATATGCAATTTAAACATTGTCAGATACTAAACTTAATAGCGAAGGAGTGGATTAATTAGACTAGATCTAGTACTAGACTGACACTAGATCCAGTAAATCTAGTTATAGAATAACAATAATACAGTAAACTCTACATACCTTTGTTCCTGTTCCTGGTGCAATTTTCAACAAAACCATAGGTAAATTCTGGAGCTATAAATAAATCACGATCACTGCGTGTTACTGTATATTGGATTCCGCCGTGTTGATATTTCGTGCGAAGCCCCCCTTAGCCTCGATCCGGGGTGTATTCAAAAAATGAGATATATCAGTATTTTAATGAGTGAATATATATAGTATATAAAGGTCATCATGATTGTCAACTAAGATCCGGACGGACAGATGAATATTGGATGGATCGCTGGATAGATGGACGGACGGACGGACGGACGGACGGACGGCGGATGTTAATTTACGACATATTAACATAAAATGGGACATAATATTTTAATCATTGAGTAATTAATTTTAGTTTTCACTTTGATCACTCATTCTTCGCTAGAACCCGGTTGTGGGTTGACTCTCCGAGAAGACATCCCACAGACGCAGAATTCGCCAAAATTCGAACCCGTAGCCAGTTGTTTACAGCGAACAACTCTACTCAATGTGCGTCATCGAACTAGCCGAAACCAAATCGATGCTAAAAAATTAAATAGCGTGAAGGTCAAAGTTCACATCGACGACAACCGAAGGTGGGACATATTTTACCTGTATTATAATTATATTCCATATATATCGAGTGTGAAAATCGAAAAAAACGCCAAATTCAATTCCTTTACGATCACGACAACACAATAGTATATATCGTACAAACACGACCTTTGTGACCCTAGAATGACGACACCACACAAATTGTCTGTAAGCTGTGATCACAGACGAGGCATCGAATCGTGGGGGAGGGGAGAATTGGTAGTCCATTCAGAAGGAGCACGGAAAATAATATTTCTTTTGGAAGAAAATAAATATAATCAGACATTATTTGACAGCTCCAGGTTGTCATTTTTTCCATCTCCTCGACAACGACTAAAGAAACTCTAGAAGTTGTTTTATTGCCTCGGAGTATTTCCGAACACAAACGTTGTTTACACTCCGTATTTATCGTGACATTGTCAACACAAACAATATATGAGCCAGTGGAATTTCTTAACACGCGAGCTTATGAGCGACCGTTTAAACACGCCTTGAATTAAGGACTGACGTCATCTTTTCGGGCGTCGATTTTATACGAAACTAAATAAACCATTTTTCTCTTACTAGAATTAGGCTAACTTCGTATGTGAAATGTTTTGATTACGTCATTGCCGTAATGTCCAATGTTCAAAGACAACATCGAACCGCGTTCGTGTTACAATTATGCGAGTTGGAGTTTGTGCGTGTGGCAGGTGGCTGAGTGAATCAGCAAGTAGGTGAGTGGTTTGCGTTCAGCCTCGACGCTGAGTACACTCCGGGCGGGTGAGGCCATATTACCGAGAGGCGACTACTTATGACCGATTGTTTTACCAACTCGGCCATCTGTCATTGGTTACGGTACATCATGTACAAATATCCACGTTGTTGGTTCGGATCCAACCGGCACCAAAGTGTTTGTGGGTTGTCTCTCCCAGAAAACGACCCTCGGTCGTATGTCCCGGATGTAACCAATCCAGAGGGTAAACAATACACTCACTCACTCACTCACTTGCTCACTCACTTCAACACAATATGAAAACTGAAGCTACAAACACCTGTATATGATAATATATATATATATATATATATATATATATATATATATATATATATATATATATATACCATTACTTTTCTATAATATACAGTAAAGTATATTAGCCAGTATTTCAATATTATAATAGAGTTTTTGTGTGTGTGTGTGTGTGTGTTTGTGTGTATATGTGTGTGTGTGTGTGTGTGTGTATGAATAAAATGACTATATTGGTGTATTAAGGTATTATATGTATTATTACTGTATAAAAGTGTTAGTAGCATATTAACAATATGTATGTATTTGTCGACTGACAGTAAAATTTAGACATATTAAAATATGTAGTGTTTTTGTGTGTATATATATATATATATATATATATATATTATATATATATATATATATATATATATATATATATATATATATATATATATAATTTAATCCTTAATTATAACCTGCGTCACTACTTTCACAAACTAATAAATTATTTAGTCATCGTAGAGATATTAATCTACGTGGTCACGTGATGCGGTGCGAACCTCGAATTGGCAGTTAAATAGAAAACTACCAGTTCAGAGTTCAAATCCGGATTTCATCTGCGAATATGGGATGTAATCTGTGTTTTGTGGGATGTAGATACAAGTCAGAAATATAAATACCCCAATAAACGTTAAAGTAACCTTATATTGAGGATAAAAAAAGAGTTATATTAACACCATCTTGTTTTGAAGATGTCGCTATCGTTGCCTTAAACAATTGTTGTTTACATAAAGAAGATGGTGAGAGATAAGATGGTGAAGAAAGAACGCCGTAAACAAGTAAGCGCACATCCGTCGGCTAGAACACAGTAAACAAGTAAATACATATTGTTATAAACAAATATTTTTAAAAATTAAGTAAAATTAACAACTCTAACCTGAGATAACACCGGGTGGGGTGGTGGGGGGTTGTCCAACAAACACAGGATTCGAACTGACAACCTGGAGATTTGTAGCGTAAAGCTGTATCCTCTGCGCTGTCGGGTCGCTCAGACTCTAATATAAATTATGGTTTTTTAAAGGAAACGAGCATATATTTACTGGCAATAATTTCTTTGTTATATTCCGCGTCCCACATAGAATTCCATACAATGCTTAAACTCTACATGACCTTCACCTTCCCGACGACCCCGATCTCCAGCCATATTTGCAACGATCTTCTAAACGAATATATTAGCTTATGTACGTGTTGTTGTTTTTTTTATTTTATTTGAATAAGCCACTTGCGTATCAGCAAAATTAAATCCTGTCGTATTTCTAGCAATATTTCTCAAACATATTTTCAGAGAGTAAATACGAAGGTTTATCACTGTGACGGATGGTTATAATAAAATCTGACGAAATATCTACCATAAATGGAATCTCTCCCTCTCTCTCTCTCTCTCTCTCTCTCTCTCTCTCCGGTGTCATAAAAACAAGTACTCATTGTCGTTGTTGTTGTTGCTGTTGTTGTGTTGTTATTGTTGTGTGTTCTCCTATTTTACTGTTGTTGTTTTTGGCGGAGGATTTGTGTGTCCCGTGTAAGCGGTCTATATGTGTATCGCTGAACGAACACCCCAACCTTTGGTAACATGGCACGTCAAGGTGGGATTCCATTGGCACTCACTCACTCACTCACTCACTCACTCACTCAGGTAAATTGTTTTTGCTGATGTACTGATATCAGAGCCCTAGGGCTCCAATGGTTCAAGATACTTTGCACTCCGCGCCACAGTAATACATGTATTTATCCTTAAATATATATATATATATATATATATATATATATATATATATATATATATATATATATATATATATATATATATATATAATACTTTCATAAGTATACTTTGTATATATTGTGTGTGTGTGTGCGTGAGTGCGTGTGTGTGTGTGTGTGCGTGCGTGTGTGCAAGTGTGTGTGTATGTATATGTACGCGTGTGTGCGCGCGCGCAAGTCTCAAAATGGCGTCGTGTCAAGGAACAGCTGTCACTCCAGGTGTGACATTCCGCCAGACGGAGAAGATACTTAGAGGATTTTACCCGTCCGGTCCTCCATATGTTTTGCTACGTCATCGTTACCTGAACCGGTAGAAATGAGCAACAATGAACAGACTCCTCTACAGCGCAGTGACTAGAGTATAGAGTTGCAAATCTCCAGAGGTTCGAATCCGACTTTTAGACACTCACACACACACGCACACACACACACGCGCGAGCGCACCACATGATTTCATATCGTAAACAAGCTTCCTCGACCTATTTGTCGCATCCTCAAATATGGGACCTTAAATTGAAGTTATAGAACCCCGACTCATTTCTGTTTATGTTTGAGTTTTGTTTCCCTCATAATTAATCGATTTTCATCGCTGTCCTGTGGTCTAGTTGGTAGCGCGTTGGACCACGAATCGTTACCACCTGAGTTCGAATCTCGGCGTGGGCATATCTGAAGGATGTTTCATCTTTGACTTCGCTTCATTACCTTTGGAGGTCACTCGGCCCATTTAGCCTATCGTGTGCACGAAAGTGGCCGTAAAACATTCAATCATCGTCGCTGTTTCATTCACGATGTAAAAATGTCGTTTATCAACGACTGGTTTTAGTTGGTAGCTTGTACAAAATTCGCTTCTTATGTACCAGGTAATGCGCAAATATATTTTGCGCAAGAACCTGTCTTCAGAAACCACCCGTACAGAAGGATTATTTTTAAAGGTTCTATGCGGGTTTTCCCTTGAGCCAACTTTTTACAATAAACGCCCTACGTTTAAAACAAAGTTTAAAACGTAACAGATTCTCCCAAAACATTTTCTATCACCCGAAGGTTGCGGGTCGTGAACTATTTCGGCCTCTGAGACAGTTGAAAACGTCGGAAAGGTTCATTTTTGGTGGCGGGGGGCTAGGTTCCGTCGTTTTCTGGTATTTTCCTATCGGGTCCGATCTAGAGGCGATCTTATCTCCATTATGTGGCCATAATTAGCTCGTAGTCATCAGCTTCAAATTGATTGCCTTCGGAAATGTTCCTGTTTCGGCTCGATCTGATAAGCTTCTGCGAAATTCTACCCCGAACCAGCTACGTTTTGAATCGGGTTTTTGTGTCACAAGTGAGCACGTGCATCTGCCGCCATTGCCACTAAATAGAGCCGAGCCAAAAGCCGGCTTTGTTATTGTTTTAATTCATTATTTTTATAGATTGACATCTAAGTATATATATATATATATATATATATATATATATATATATATATATATATATATATATATATTAGTAGTATTATTAATATAATTATTAACGGGGGTAGTAGACGTATTTCGGTTCTTGTTCCTGGCTTCTTGTGTTTCCGTTGGAGATATTCTTCTGTTCAAATACGACAAGGTATTTCCTTTGTAGGAAATGTTTTTTCTATCGAACTTTTCCCACGATTTCCACTAATTTATCAAATATCTCACATTCCGCCCTCTCAGAAACTGTACTCATAGTTAATGATTTTAACATAAGCTATAAATGTTGTAGGCTGATTAGAAATATGGCTGGCGGCCGAAAATGTCTGCACCTGTTTGTTTGTTTGTTTGCTTGCCTGTTTGC
This sequence comes from Paralvinella palmiformis, assembly GCA_025642065.1. Classification (NCBI taxonomy): domain Eukaryota; kingdom Metazoa; phylum Annelida; class Polychaeta; order Terebellida; family Alvinellidae; genus Paralvinella; species Paralvinella palmiformis. The sequence goes on from JAODUP010000919.1 coordinate 34,399, forward strand.
TTTATATGTTTGTTTTGTGTTGTCTTTGCTGTCTTTGTTCGTTGTTCCTGTTGTTGATGCTGCATGCTGTTGTTCTCGTCGTTGTCGTTAATGTTGCTATGCGGCATTTATTGGTGTTATGTCATTAAAAAGGAAGTTAAACTGATTGCGTGCGTGCGTGCGTGCGTGCGTGCGTGCGTGTGTGTGTGTGTGTGTGTGTGTGTGTGTGTGTGTGTGTGTGTGTGTGTGTGTGTGTGTGTGTGTGTGTGTGTGTGTGTGTGTGTGTGTGTCCGCCCGAGAATGCCGTATAAGCGATTTCGTATAAACATATACAATTATTTAAGTTGATTAAATCTTCTGTACATTGTACTTAATTTATGGTCTTCATTTACAACGTAACAGATTTAGGTTTATTTAGTTTATTTTATATTTTGTAATAAATATTTTATTTCTTATTAATTAGTTATCTTTACGTCGCAATTCAACGATGGTCAGTACCATGTTGTGTATGTCTGATATAAAACACACGCACGCACGCACGCACAACACACACACACACACACATATATATATATATATATATATATATATATATATATATATATATATATATTATATATTCACACACACACACACATACATACATACATACACACACACATACACTGGCGCCTTCGTCGTCTCGTTGGTTGCTCGTTGGGACACAGATCACTACCACCTGAGTTCGAATCTCGACATGGGCATATCTGAAGGGCGTTTCATCTTTGACTTCAATTCATTACCTTTGGAGGTCGCTTAGCCTATTTAGCCTACCATGGACACAAGGAAAACGGACACAATCCCCTCAGGATAAAATCCACCCAGAACATTTTCCCGTCACATGAACAATGTGTATGTCTGTGGAAAGAACATAAAAAGCTATTTTCATCAAAACCAGTGGCCAACACCTTTCGCAGATACTGTTGGTCCTGGAGCCTGTAGTCAGGGTTGATATCAAACAGACTAACAGATATCAGGCTTACGGTGTTTACAAGTTGATCTCCATTGTCCAATAAACCCTGACTGAGAATTGCAATTAAACTAAATTGTCATTTATCAAATATTATATTCAATATATTGTACATAAATGAACACTAATATATTCATTTCACTGAAAGTGTATTTAGATAATAAAAAGTATTTTAATAATTACGGCACTTAATTTATTAATGGGAGAAAAAATAATAAATGTAAATTAAAAATAAATCGGTAAAATAAAATCTTAAAGTTTGTATATTCTTCATATTATGTCCCGAGGGAAATTTGTCTTGAGCGGATTGTCTCCTGACGGGATATTGTCCGAGGGGATTATGTCGTGGATTCGTACACAACAGTGTCCGTAAAACATCAATTATCATCAGCATCATCATCATCACACACACACGCACATACATACGCACAGATGAGCGCATACACACAGACACACACACACACACACACACAAACATACACGCGTCACAATAAAATTTAAAAAAAATTCTTTATCTATTAATATACATTAAACGATTATTTTACTTGATGTATTACTTGGTAATTTAATGAAATTACATCAATTAACAAATTGTAATTTGTGTCAATGGGTTCTACTTGAATGCAACAAATTATTGTTATAAAATATAGTTCTCTTATTGATATGTGATTTAATTTATTGTGTGGGATTTTGTCCCTCTTTCCACTTTCTGGGATTATGTCCTGTTGTATTTTGTACGGTGGGATTATGTCTGGGTAGAATTTGTAGCGTGGGATTTTGTCACATACGTACGCGTGCAGAGAGAGAAGAGAGAGAGAGAGAGAGGGAGAGAGAGAGAGAGAGAGAGAGAGAGAGAGAGAGCCATTATAATAATTGTAAATGTGCCGTTATATTAACATTCAATTTGTCTACGGCATATATCAGACCCAAAAATCCTCCTTCGAGATACGAGAGATGATAAACGACAATCATGACATGACGGTGATTTGTTTTCTGTCGTCAAACGACCCGTGAAGAGATCTGATTACGAAAAATTCCGATTAAATACAAACAGTCAGTGACCGGGATGACAACAATTGGTCATGCCTGGTTCGTCATCTTTTGTCTTAACTCTCTTAACGAGACAGAAGAGAGGAGAATTATATTAAAGCTGGAAGTGGGTCATCTTTTGAAATTTTGAATTTGGCGCCACAAGTGCGTGCGGTCCAGTGATTGGCTGTAGCTGGAGGGGGGTGGTATTGGAATGTTTCGTTTCGGTCACGTGATTTGTGATGTAACGGCATTCCTGGTTTAGCCTTGACGTGTCCAAACTCGGAGGCAGAAAGACAGACATAGAGATAGGCAAAGGCACAGGCACGGGCTTAGGCACCGGCTTAGGCATAGGCACGGGGAGGCGAATGATGGGATGGAGGTTCAGAGAACGAGAGATCAATGTTTCAAACAACGTCCAGACATTACTTCTGAAAACACGCTTTAAAACAAACAGCAACTGCACCACGAGCCGTACCTTCAACAAGAACAATAAGAATTGGCCATATATTTCTTTTTAAAGACATTTGATGAACGACGAAGATCACACTTTTTTATCTTTCCATATTGTTTGGGGTTTTATAATTCTTATTTACTACTAATAATAAATCGAGATCATAACCATCTCTAAATATGGACGTAGAACGTGTGACAGATCTGAATGGTAGATAGTCAGCCCGGCAGCGTTTCCAGGGCAGCAAACGCGAGCTTCGACATCAGATAAACTGTCCGAATTAGTCAATACACTAGACTAACGAAGGTGATAGAGTGATCCTTGCAAAATGGCAAGTCTCAGGTTAGGGTCCAATGTATGCCGGAGGGCAAGTATGCGGGGTTTTTTTTAGGTAGGAGACGATGATTTCCGCTACTCTAGTTAGTCGTGATGGGGTACCTAGATGCGATGAATGGCGTTCTGTTTAGATTACGACCCTCACCAGGTACGCTTCTGTATAGCTCGATCAATAAATCCCAAAGGTCCCTGGATCATGTACATTAGTTAAATGCACTTCCCGAATCCGAGCAGACTTATTATAGAATTCGTCTTTGATATGTATGATGGCCGGAGGTAAATTAAAGAAAAATATCGTCCGGAATTATCCGTTGGTCCGTGGTGAAATATTCATAGTTGCCATGACGACTGCGTCAACACGCATGTCGCACCGTCTGACCCCGTGATCGATTGACCGGCGCTGATTGGTTGACGAGTATGTCAATAATGTGAAGGACTCTTTGTTGTTGAATAACTATTGTTTGTATAAAAGGCGACCTCCTGCGTGGATCTTATCAAAAGAACAGTGCTGTGACCATGGTATCCCTGTGTGTGTGTGTGTCTGTGTGCGCGCGCGCGCGTGCGCGCGTGTATGTGTGTGTTTATAAATGTAAAATATAATAAATTGCCGTCTTGCGGCCATGCAATTGTGTGCTCTTGATAGACCAAATGTGAAAAACGACGTCGAAATTAATGAGAAAATGAAACATCCTTCAGGTATAGCCAGATAGTAGATTGCAGTGGACAACTACACTATCAGTTTGGCCATCGAGAAGTCCTATATTTATCAATATTAGTGCATGTACATGTTTGTTTATACGCAAATAGATCGGCTTGTGCATGTTTCTGTGCCACCGAACGTCAGTGAAAAACGACTATTGGTGTATTAATACTACAACTAAGGATCAGCCTCGAAGGAATCCCACAAACATATATATAATTATATATAATTATAAGGACAAACCTAGTGTCCACGTGTTCCTCACAAACTCGGGGTCTAAATCGGTCTTCCAACGGGGTTGAATTGATCGAGTCACAAAAATAAAGATAAATTAACAGTTTTATTCGATCAGCATACATCTTTACGGTAAGATCTAAACTGACCTGGTTTACATTGGGCCACTTTTTGTCTCACCCAATCAGGATTAACCTAACCTAATTCTAACCAACGACCAATGACCAGAAATGAGCGGGTAGTTAGGACGTATGCCGCCATATGGCAGCACTGAGCCGCTCGGTGAACGATTTCTGTACCGAGCGCCGAAGATGGACCAATCAATAGCCAGTCGTCTGCGTATGGCGGCTATGTCAATATGGCGACCACGTCGACCGGGGCTAGTAATTACTGTATTCTTTAACTAGATCATTAAAGTCGCAATAGAGGGAGATTGAAAACAACAATAAGACAGAAGGATAAAGAATAGATCGCAGAAAAAATAAGAGAATTTTTATGCCAAGGAAGAGTGATATATCTCGGGAAGGAAACGCTGCCAAATTGTGAGGTTTTTTCCCCAGCTAGCAGCCGAATTGCCCCGACGCCATTTTACGGCAATCAATCGCGGCAGGTTTCTATCCTCGTCCGGATCTTCAGTTATCCAGAACAAAGAAGGTTGCCGAGACTGTCTGGGGTTTTCTTGGTTCGACTTAGGTTTTCTTTCGCTTTCTTTGTTTGTTTGTACGGTGTTGGTATTTTTTTAACTTCCATCACTACCCCCTCTTCCACTCGCCCCTCTCTCTTTCTCTCTCTCTCTCTCTAAAGAGCTGACATCAGCAAAAACCCAGCTGTACCGGTCGACCTCCACGGATTGGCAGGCCTATATTTAGAGAAGAACGTTCGAAGACAGACATTTGTTGAGAGGAAGCGTTCAGTTTGTGTCTTCCTTCCAGACGACTTCGTCAATGCCGAATGAAGGTCAAACTTGGCGAACTAGGCCACGCAGCGAGAATTCTCGCGTAGATTTATTTTCCCGACTATTACGGCCTGTGATCGGCTTTTCTACCGATCTGAAGCCGAGATTATAGTTTCACCGGCGTACGCCACACCGAACGAGAAACATAATTTAACTAACCAGTGGCCTAAAGGACGGCGTCCAAAAAACACCTTTTCATATACTTCCGACGGTCGTGAATATTCATGAATTTAGCGTTACGAATTAACGCAGACCGCGCATCATTGCGTGAGGTTGGCCTTTTGAAGCGTTCGCCGCCAACACAACAACCATTGGCAATCATTTATATCCGTGTCTAGTGGCTCCCCTCATTGAACAGGAAACCCGGAGACGCCGGCCTCTCGTGATAAACCGATAAATTATTGACGCGGCCTTAGCACACTTTTTGCGGACGGATTTTCTATTGACGTCATAAGCGTCTGGTTTAGTCTATAGAGGTCGCTGTGGTGGCCGGAGAGTGCCCCGCCGAGGGACGAGTCATTCTGGTACGAGACCGGGTCAAGGAGGGTCGGCCGCTTTGATGAGGCCAATTGGTGGTGAGGTACTGGTGAGTTGGCCGATGATTAATGTCCGGTTTTGTCCAGACCTCCCCCCCCCCACCACCACCACCACCAGCTTGCCAGACGTCGACATATTGGAAGAAAAGGGGTTCTCCGCTAGATGCCGCTCGTATATGAGGTCTACATTTACGTGTACTGACGAGTCTGTACGATGTCTGTTTTTTTTCCTGCGGTTTTTAAATCGATTTACTTCTTACAGACCTTGGTTAGGGTGAATCCTCTTTGTCAGTGGAAAGGGGCCTCTTCGGATTTTTATATCTGGATATTTCCTTTTTGTGATATTTCTTCTGATAATAGTTTTATAACACTTTGTGGGTGTACTGAACGGTAACTGGGTCAAGGTCGAGTAACACGAGCCTTCTTAATAGCTAATATTGTGACTATGATAATATTTATTATTATTATTATTTCGAACAAACAAACTGAAAGCACGCCATTTTGTTGGTGATAAATGATGATGGTTTGAGACAACTTTAGTTTTCTAGCTGAGCTTCATTTAGATAACAAATTATCTGTAATAATTGTTTTGTGAATGGGACGATTAATGGAACATCCCAACAACAACAACAAAAGGGGGATCACTTGGGATGGGTAAGGAGCAGACGATGTCGTCTTAAAGCATAAGATGCCCAACAGGAGACATTAAAATACTACAATAACAAAACTATTAAAGACGAGATAAATCGTGAACGATAATAGACCGATTAGTTAATATTACGTTTATTTAAAACGAGCTTTATCTTATTTAACCCAACTCTATTATACGACGTTATCACACCAAGATAATATTGTTGAATTATTTTTTGTTTTGTAAGAATTTTTGCTCAGATATACCACAAGGTTATATATATGTGTGTATGTGTGTGTGTGTGTGTGTGTGTGTGTGTGTTAGTACTTTGTTAACCGACAAATAACGCCATTATGAAAACCAATGTGTGTCAGTGTTAAAATTGTATATATATATATATATATATATATATATATATGTTGTCGCCGGGTCAGGGGGGGGGCGAATTCCATAAATAATTCGTCATTTATTCGTACTGTTCGAGTAGTTAATTCTACACACCACCACCGCCAACACCAACACCAGAATAGTTATAATAATAATAATAATAATAATAATAATAATAATCGAGAACTATTTTTCTCTCTTCGATAGCGGAGTAATACAGGAGACATAACCTTTGAGTGTTGATTAAGCTAATATGTTTATTGTTATTTGTACTTGGTCTCTGTCGTGAATTGAACTCTGATGACCGGATTATCGGGAGATTATCTGGATATGATCAGGATCTAGATAGTGTGTGTTGTACCTAAAGGTGCAACTTGGTCCGTGGCGTCCTTGAAACGATCATTATCTAATGATCAACTTGGTGGGGATGTGTTTGGCTTGAATATATTGAATACTCTCTCTCTCTCTCTCTCTCTCTCTCTATATATATATATATATATATATATATATGGTGGGGTGCGCGTGCATGCGTACGTGCGTGTCTGTTTGCGCCCGTCCGTCCGTTCGTCCGTCCGTTCGCATGTATGGCTGGCTGTCTATCTGGTTATCTATCTTTTTTCCCACTCCTCCCCCCCACTCACCCGGGTGTCCAAATGAGCGTATTCCTTGTTTGTATTAATGTTGTGTTGGAGTTTGGGAGTCTATCTCTGTGTCGCCCAGCAGCTGTCGAGTTACGTTTTCAGACAACAGACAGGCAAACCATACGAAGTGTTGAAACTATTAATGCAATCTAAATTATACCAAATCAATTCCCGCCACGAAGGAAGAGGATTGAGGAAGATAGACGTTAACGCTTCTTGTTTGACAGTCACTTTATTATTTGATATGAGGCCATTAGAAGTTATTTATTTGCCTCAGTGTCGATCACTGGATAGTAGAAATGAGGGCCGAATATATCAAATGGAATAAAACAATTAAAAAGAGGAAAATATGAGGTGCCAAAAATGTATTTAGAACAGATAATAATAATAATAATAATAATAATAATAATAATAATGGGAAAGTATGTGAACATGTATGTAATAACTAGTAAGCACACACCAAATCATCCTCGAGGAGTAAACTCCTCGCGTCGAAACTAAATAAAATAGACTCTTGAAATATAAAAATATGGAGAGAAAATCTCGCGAATTGTTTCTTCAAACAACAATAATATATATATATATATATATATATATAATATATATATATATATATATATATATACCACATAGCTGGCAGAATTATGCTGACGCAATCACTTTTTATTCAAGAAAACATCTTTCTAGAACGTTCCCCCAAATGCTCTTTCATCTAAACAGCAGAAAATATTTTACTAGGAATTAACAACTAAATTCCGTATTTATTATTATTATTATTATTATTATTATTATTATTATTATTCTATGAAATAAACAATTTCATTTTATCATTATAATTATGTAATTAGCCCTGATCTTCTCTCCCGAAACAAGAGAAAAATAGTTTGTAATTGACGTTTTTAGCGTTAACCCGTCACCCGGACAACCCGTCACCCTGACAACCCATCACCCAGACAACCCGTCACACTGACAACCCGTCACCCTGATAGCCCATCACCCGGACAACCCGTCACCCAGACAACCCGTCACCTAGACTACTCATCACCTGTATAACCAATTACCTGCACAACCCATCACCCGGACATCCCGTCACCCAGACAACCCGTCACCAAGACAATCAGTCACCCTGATAACCAGTCACCCTGACAACCCGTCACCGCACGTACTAACCCATCACCCGACAACCCGTCACCCAGACAATCAGTCACCCT
>JAODUP010000919.1:62500-75000 GCA_025642065.1 Paralvinella palmiformis
TGTGTGTGTGTGTGTGTGTGTGTGTGTGTGTGTGTGTGTGTGTGTGTGTGTGTGTGTGTGTGTGTGTGTGCACGAACCATCGGCGCTATACAATCCGCCGCAGGGCGAAAGATGATATCAGCAGAACTAAGATAAATACTGGCATATCATATCTGCGACAAACGTCTATATAGAACATATATATATATTTATATACATACTATATATATATATATATATATATATATATATATACATATATATATAATGCAGGTTCTGACAGAAACCTTTACAGTTTATTATCAACAATCTTTTCTACAGTTTGTGGGTTTATATAAACCATCCTACACAAATACGTCGGCCATTGATAGACTTTGAAGAGTATTGGTCTGTGAGAGCTATTATTATTATTATTATATTTATTAATTTATTATTATTATTATTATTATTATTATTATTTAGAACCTGTCGAGGTAACCATTATTATAAAGCTAGCGCTCTCGGATGTCGTACAATATCAATATTATGACCAAAAGCTGACTTAGTACTGAGAGTGAATATCGAAACTGTGGTGTCACGTAAACGCGACGTTACGATACCATCACGTGATACAGGAGAACCTGAATAATTTGGTCTGGTCGTACCATCGAGGTTTGGTCGGTTCGTTTATATCAAGAATCTATTACATCGAGATGGGATTATTTCGTTGCGATGTCAGATCCCCCAAAGGCGACTTCTAACAATCGTCGGTAACAGTGTGTGTTGTCGGAATAGTAAGGTTTGGATAACGTGGTCGCTGACGGTAGTTGGTCGGAATAGTAAGGTTTGACTGTCACAGAGTTGAGGCTGTTTGTTGTCCACAAAATGACAATTATTTTAATGATAATAAACAACATGGTTAGGGTTATGTTGTGATGATAAAAATTATTATCATAATGATAATTACTATACAAATAGTAGTAGTAGTAGTAGTAGTAGCAGCGGCTGCAGAAGTAGTAGTAGTAGTAGTAGTAGTAGTAGTAGTAGTAGTAGTCCTACTGAGAGATACAATAATAGTACGCAAAGCTAATGCTACTATTTTTACAACAACAACTATTACTACTACTGCAACACCAAATCGGACGGTAATGACAACAACAACAAAACAATAATAATAATAATAATAATAATAATAATAATAATAATAACAATATTTATCACTATTATTATTATTATTATTAGTTGTTTTTTTGTTGTTGTTGTTGATGCAATGTCTATATATAATTAAAATTTAACAGTAAACTTCATAATGCAATATAATGTATAACTATTGTGCGTGTGTATGTGCGTGCGTGGCTGTGTGTGGGTGTGTGTCCGTGTGTTAATACTGTGTGTATGTTGTGTGTGTATGTGTGCGTGTGTGCGTTGTGTGTATGTGCGTGCGTGCGTGCGTGTCTGTTTAAAAAATAAAAAAGACATAAAATGCGATTTTAGATTCATAAATAACTGTAATTACTACATTAATGAAAACGAACACACACACACACACACACACACACACACACACACACACAAATAATATATATATATATATATATATATATATATATATATTATTATTATTATTATTATTATTATTATTATTATTATAAAATAATAAATACATCATATACACAACCGAGTTTGACACGATCTGTTATATACAAGTGTCAAAAAAATATATATCAATAATAAAAGCTTTATTGTGATAACGTTCATATTTACTGGGTTACAGTGCGCGGCGTCTAATATTTCTGAAGAATTGTCATATTGCATGTAAATATTTCTACTCAAAATAATACTAATATCATATTGTTAATCGGAAATATATATATCTATTAATTGAAATAAAAACAATTAATAATAATATTTCAGATGAGATCATTTCTAGGAGGGAGAAACTAAATATCGTTTTCAACTTGATCGGAATGATTATATGCTGATGAAGTAATTAACATATTAATTAGTTGCCGATGTAAACAAATGGCCGATCACTCCGTATAGAGTGATATAAATTAGAAACGACTCAACTGCGTGAAAATAGCCACCTCACCGCCTCATCGTAACCCCACCACCTCCACCCCCACCCATCCCACTGCCGGGGAGGAAGAATCTGATTAAAAACGTTTATTTTTCTATCTGAGAATATTTCTCGCGAATTACAACCCTCTCTCTCTCTCTCTCTCTCTCTCTCGCTCACTCACCCCCCTCTCCTTCTCCTATCAAACACCGTTAACTGTTTGCTAGTTTCGTATCTAGTCCGTGTTCAGGTGAACGGGTGCTTACGAAATTATCAACAAGTGGCTCGAAATTGCGGGAAAATTGTTTGTTTTCGAAATAATTTCCTCTGACCACCAGCACCACACCACGCCTTGTTCGAGTCGTAGAGGCGCTCGAAATATGAACCCTAGATAATATTATCTAGCTATCTAGCTATCTACATTTATAACAAGTTATTAAACATTGTCCTCAGACACCCGGTAAGGACACTTAAAATACGTCGAACAGCTCGAGTGAGTCTGGAAAATTCGACGAATTTCGTTTCTCCGCGAGGCGGCCATTTTGAATCACTCGTCGCCAAAATGGCCACCGCTCAGCGAAGCCTTTAAGCGCGCGTCAGCGCGCGCGATTGGGCTGAAATATGGCATATATAGAAAGCCCATGTTTTTTTCCCTCTTTTACAATCATGATAGGCGCGATATAAATCATCAATCATTAACTTGAATGATTTGTGATATAATATTTCCAATATGGCGACGGGGTGACAGTTATTATTGGTGAGTGCATCGGAGACGAAATATGGCGCCCTTAAACGTTTAGAATATTTCTGTTAGAATATAGATATTGTCAAATCTATCAAATATAGATCGTATTCCGTCTATTTTTCTGGAGATTCCTCGCTAACCTACCTCAGACTCGGAGTAGCCCCGTGTCGGCGCCATGTTGTCTCTCTCCCCGCAGAGGACATTCCGTCAATGGTGGCGTAGACATCACGTGACCTGAGCCGCGAAAATGGCCAGATCGAGAGAAGAGAGGAGGAGAGAGAAGCAAGCGAACAAACGACAAACAAGCAAACAGACAGTCGGATAAGCAAGACGAACATACCTAAACTCCACCATTCAGCTAACTCTGTCGCTGTTGGTGATTTCATAACGTACCATCTCTCTCTCTCTCTCTCTCTCTCTCTCTCTCTCTCTGTCGCTATGAGATTGTTGGTAATTCGATACGACCTTCTCCTCTATCTCATCAACAGATCTCACTCGTCGTCCCATATCGTTATCAGCAGTCTGACACATGACACCGGCGGCCATGTTTTCTCGACAAATGGCCGCCATCTTGTATTTCTCTCGCCGTCGGAGAGCAGGCGCCTACCCATCTCTGATCTGATCGCCGACTAACCGCCGGAGACACACTCGCGCCTGACGTCACCGAGCCGGCCACTTCCGATCGCGATCGGCGTTATTAATATTATTATTAATGACGTCATAATTACGTCATCGCCTTTCGGCTCCCGGTATTCGTTGACGGTTGCGGGGTTTCGTTTCGACGGAGAATAGGGTTTTTTTTTTCCTTCGAGAATTATCTTCACCTTATAACAAAAAAAACAAAAAAAACTCAGCAGACGATAATCATCACTGATAAGAATTAAAATTTTCTCTCTTCGCCGGATTGTTTTATGGCTATATTTCGACAAGTTCGGCGAAAATGTCACCCGCGATCGGTCATTATTGAGAGAGAAAATGGTGACGACGCGAAAATTCGCCTCGGAAAGGCTGGCCGCCATTTCTCGGCTGAAAAAAACCGCCGACCAACTCGACGGTGTCAGCGCCGAGTGGGCGGGGCTTAGGAGAGCGGATTTGCATAATTTATGATTCCGCTCCGCTAATGCGCAGGGCGGCTCCGGCAAATGACGTCACCTCGAGTCGCGCGTTGTCTACTGGGATTGCTCGATGGTGACCAACTGGAGAGTTGCGGGGGGGGGTTGCGCGCGATGGATGCGCGCGTTGAAAAGATGGCTTTCGGCCGAAATGGCGTCAGACGAAGTCTGAAAATTAGATCGATATCGGGCGGAAAACTAGCGCCATTATTGTGTAAATAGACGCTTCTTGGCCGCGTAGATCGTCTGCTTAGAGAACAAACAACGGGCGGGAAATACTCCGCCAACATCCGGGCTAAATATCGTAAAACGTGGGCGCCGAGATAGTCAGAAAATAATAGCTAATATTTATCATTTTGAGAGACGACAGCGTGCTATAGTCGCAGATTGTGACATCAGGACTGAATTATGAACATTTCTCAATTTACTGTACTGGGATTCCTGAAGTCCATCGATCTCAGGGCTGTTAGTCATCGAAACCCCACTTACATGACGCCATATTTGGTCAATGTTGGCACAAAATTAACAAAAATATCGAGCATATCACACAAATATCAACCTCCTCATACGGGAAACGCAATCTTGGAAATATTCTTGAGTGTTAGCAACCGAAAATGAAACAATGTCAGGAGTTCACTGAAGTCGTACAGTAAACAACTGTATAATCTCACGTACGTGCGTACGTGTGAGTACATACATACTGCGTAATAGAATATTAGTATTAATACTGAACTAGGTTATTACAAAATGCCTCATCTCCAAATTGGGAGTAGAATGTGTGCTTGTGCGTGCGCGTGTGTGTGTGCGTGCGTGCGTATGTGTGTGTACGTGCGTGTGTGTGTGTGTATGTGTGTGTGTGTGTGTGTGTGTGTGTGTTAGCTGTGTGTGTGTGTGTGTGTGTGTGTGTCAAGGGTCAAGGATCAGAGACACTTGTTGGATGAGGTGCTGATAAATTGGTATTATCGTAGTTATTATTATTATTATTATTATTATTATTATTATTATTATCCATGCATGCATGCACATTCGCACATATACGTATGCATACAGACACGCACACACGCGCACATGCACACACACTTGTGTGTCAAATTTCAGGTCTAAGAGAAAACTTTACGTTCTTAGATGTAACACATAATAAAGTGAATTTTCTTGATTAATTATTAATAATATTAGGATGTTCAAATAGTAGAGTGATTATAGCATTGCACTGCAAACCTGCAAGTCATCAGTCCGAATCTGGCTTTTGCCTGTTTTGTCTGGATTGGATGTCGTCACGGGTACATCTATACAATGACTGTTGCCAGAAACACGTACATATGTACACACGTACACGTGTTCACATACACACATGTACGCAAGTACATTCTGTTGTTCAATAGAATATCGTCTGATATCTAAGGACTTTATGATCAGTCAGCTTCAAGATAAATTCGTCATCAGGAAACTTTAATCAAATCATATCGAGGTGACATATATATGGTTATAATAATATTATTATTGAAACTAATTTAAATACAGTATTGTATCTATTATTATTATTATTATTATTATTATTATTATTATTATTATTATTATTATTTATCTGTAGCCGCTTTCCCACTCTTTAATACAAGTACGCTATTATTTTGTTGTATTGGTAAATCAACCTTCACACCAAAGTGAGGTGTTTGTCTAATGAATAAATGAAACAGATATTATAATATAAAAATACACAAATATTGTATTTGTCGCAAGAAATTTGATAGTATTAACTGTTTTTGTTTAATAATTACAATTACATTATCCGGTCTGTGCTAAAACATCAAACGTCGACCGAAAAGTGAAGAAAAAAAACACAAATATTCCTTCAGCAGAAAAATAAACTGGCAGAAAAATTGTTAAATAAACAAAATAAAATATTTTATTTATAATCCGATGATATTCAATGGACGCCATTTAGCCCAGAACATTATTGACTGAGATAAATATGAATATGATGAAATAGGATTATGTAGAATAATTAAATAAACATATATATATAATATATATATATATTGATAAGGATTTTAAAATGCAATATAATGTAACTAGGGGGGGGGTTCGTAAATATAATATTATTTTCATCTTAATGTCATCTGATCATAAAATAGAATTTTTGGTCCCACTGGTGGCCTCAATCCCAGCCCTCCGCCCCCCCCCCCCTCACCCAATCCATCAAACCACGTGATGGGATAAGTCGAAAACAAAATGTTAATAATATTAAAACGCCGCATTATTTGACAAAAAGTAGAAAAAAAAAAATCTAAGATATAATATATGTGATATAATATACGTGATACAATATATGTGATATAATATATGTGATATAATATATATGATATACTTAATTAGCATGGTAGAGCAAACGTATGTCCCGAAGATATAATCTAGAAATAAGCAACTCTGAAGTCTTTAGAATATTGTTGACATCTATATAAATAATAAATATAGATAAAACTAGATAGATAGATAGATAGATAGATAGATAGATAGATAGATGGATGGGGTATAATTCGCGAGTATTGGCTGTATATAGCAGCAATGAACTCACTCACTAACTCACTCGTTTACTCACTCACTCGTCCACCTAATTTATCACTCTCTGTGTGTATGCTGATCTAGTTGGCGAGTTCATTAGCTGTCTGTCTGTCTGCCTGTCTGTGTGTCTGTCTGTGTGTGTCCGTCCGTTCATCCGTCCTGTCCTGTCCTATCCTATCCTATCCTATCCTATCCTATCCTATCCTATCCTATCCTATCCTATCCTGTCCTGTCCTGTCCTGTCCTGTCCTGTCCTGTCCTGTCCTGTCCTGTCCTGTCCATCCGCTGTTTGTCCTGTCCGTCCGTCTGTCTATATATCTGTCCATAACCATCAACTATATATAACATAATAATTAAACATTTCTGAACGTTTCTATCTATCTCTGTGTGTTTGTGTTAGTTCGTTGGTTTAGCCGTAACCCTGGTTACACCCCAGACACATGGTCCAGGTGGCGACACCTATAAGGGAGACATCCCACAACAACAGCTAAGAGGCAGATTCAAAACCACAAACTGCGGGATTGCAACGAATTGCTCAAACCCCTCTGTTATCAGAACTCCCCCCCCCGCATGTCTATCTGTGTTACTTTTTGTCTTTCTGCGTGGATGATTTACTGTGTCAAAAAATTAAAAGAAGCAATGAATGGAGAGACCGACAGACAGACAGACATACAGACAGACATACAGACAGACATACAGACAGACAGACGCAAAACAACGATATGCAGCCAATGACTAGGATAGTGACAATCTCTGGTAATTAATAATTATATTTCCTTTAGTCTTCTTGTGTCTCTCTCTCTCTCTGTTCTCTGTGTTGATCTATCTATCTATATAAATTTTACCTAAAACCCATAATATCAATCTTTGCTATCACCTATCTATCTATCTATCTATTATTATATATATATATATATATATATATATATATATATATATATAATCCCTACCCCTATGTATCACGCTAATCCCTTATGGGGATTAAACGTTTATAATTGATCTAAATAAAATGAATAAAAATAAGAATTTAAGAAGATCTCATCTTAACACTAACAGTTGTTACATCAGTAAAGGTAGAGATATACTATCCGTCATGTTTATGTTTTTATCAATTTTTATATTCGACATAAATTTCCATTCAAATAAACATTATTAACATAAGATTACTACTGTGCATGGTTGTCTGTCTGTCTGTCTGTCTGTCTGTCTGTCTGTCTGTCTGTCTGTCTGTCGTCGCTGTCTGTCTGTCTGTCTGTCTGTTTGTTTATTTGATTGATTGTTTACTATAACAATGTACTCAGTTTGACTCGCAGAGATAAATGGTTTCTTGGGGGGGGGGGTACGCTGAGGCAATACACACGCTAGATATGGACGATTCATCAAGTCCAAAATAGGTATAATGGCATCTCTGTTTATCTCTGTCTGTCTGTCTGTCTGTCTGTCTGTCTGTCGGTCGGTCGGTTGGTCGGTCGGTCGGTCGGTCGGTCGGTCGGTCGGTCGGTCGGTCGGTCGGTCGGTCGGTCGGTCGGTCGGTCGGTCGGTCGGTCGGTCTGTCTGTCTCTGTCGGTCGGTCGGTCGGTCGGTCGGTCGGTCGGTCGGTCGGTCGGCCTGTCTGTCTGTCTGTCTGTCTGTCTGTCTGTCTGTCTGTCTGTCTGTCTGTTTGTCGGTCGGTCGGTCGGTCGGTCGTTGGATCTCTTTGTCTATCTCTCTCTTTGTCTGTCCATATCTCTGTTAGTATGTCCGTCTATCTGCCAGCCTGTTTGCCTGCCTGCCTCCCTATCCGTCTATATATTTCTCTGTCTGTCTATCTGTCTGTGTTTTTGTCTGTCTGTTGTTATGTATGTCTGTCTGTATTTATGTACGTCCATCCGTCCGTCCGTCCGTCCGTCCGTCTGTCTGTCTCGTCTGTCTCGTCTGTCTGTCTGTCTGTCTGTCTGTCTGTCTGTCTGTCCCTGCCTGAATGTGTATGCGTTTATCTGACGATATACGTGTACACTCACCTGTGATTAATTTCAGATATCGTCTGAATCCCTCATGCACTAAATGACCCCTACCAGGAATGTTGTACATATTAGCGCGACAACTGGACAAATTGACAACATGTCTGCCTTAATCTACGTCACATGTTTGTTTACAAACAGAAAATGTTTACATCGCTAAAGAATAATTAAAATATAAAGTGAGAAGAAAGTGTTCTATCTATTGTAATAAAATATCTATCCCAACACGCGGGCACGCATGCACGCACACGCACACACACACATGTCCACTTACACCTTCATGCACACGCGCACATACTACATAGAAAAGATCATCTATATACAGGTATGTTTACGATCGGTTCAAGAGATACGCACGCACGCACACACACACCCACACACACACAAAAACACACACACAAAAAAAAACACACACACACACTCACACAAACACATCACATACACGCGCGCACACGTGCAGGCACGCACGTACATACAATCGTAACAGGGCATTAATTAGAATTCGTATCATACCCGCTGCTTTTCCCGCTATTTACATTCGCCACGCGGTGGCGCTGCGTCCGTCCCCCTAGCGAACGAATGGGGAAGCAGTGCGTGCATTTTCGCAGCGAATTCTAGGAAATAAAACTCTAAACATCCCCACACATCTCTCTCCCGCCCCGCCCCCCTCCCCCACACGCAATCTTCGCTATATTACTGTCAGGATATAGCAGATCATCCACAGAGCATCTTTATCTTAAGCTCCTGACACTTGGTTAGGGAATAGTTGAGCAGAAATCGCGAATGTTCGACTCTGGAATGGTCAGGTGACTATCGGACTGGGATTGGTGTCACGTGATTTAAAATTTGCCTTTCGTGGCCACCTCCGATCGTAAACACCGGAAATAAGTTGATATTGATAAGACTGATGTGAATTTCGATATGTTTAATCCTTCTGAACCGTTCAATTAAGGATATAGTACACCAATGGCTGGTGGAGCCATCTATCGGATGATGTGTATTCACGTTGGACTGACGTGGGTTGATATTGGCGTGCACAAATACACAGACGCACACGCAGACACGGATACAACAGACGGCTGGTATGCTAATGATTGACAGATATGAATACGCTGACTTAGAAATGCGATAAATCGTCCGCATGCTGCATTCGCATCTTGCGTTTCTTTGTGCCAGTGCTTTTCGCCCACTCTTAACACACACACACACACACACACACACACACACACACACACACACACACACACACACACATATATATATATATACGCACAACTCGTATATTGACACATACATAGTCATATAAACACATACGCATGTAAACAAACACACACACACACGCGCACACCCAAGCAAGACGACGACAACTATGAGCCATGTAATTTTAAGGAACATTTCAGGAAGTTGGTCATTAATTGACTGAGACAACCATCTAGCCCGTCATGGCTCCCCCCACACGTACACAAAAGAACTGTGTAAAAACCGGGGAAAAAATACTAATCTCGCAAACATTTCATTGTCTTTTTTATTTCCGACGAGAGATTATCAGCCGACAGCTAGAATTAAGAATGTGAGGACTGGTGAGGCATGTCTGGTTTCCTGATAAACCGACCAGTGCCTTTTCATTCAGTTATAACACGCGCACACACACACAAGCGCGCGCACACATACACACAAGCGCGCACACACGTTTATGCAGATAGGCTACTTAGCAGTTTAATGTTGACAATCTATACAAAGCTGTCATGGTGATGCCCCAGGGGCGTTGAGTTTTTACCGCTGACGGATTATCGGATAACGTATTTCTGGATCCCCCCCCCCCTTATCCAAGGCTTATAACCCATCCTGAGGACGGATACATTTTTCTTCCGGATTCGGTGGAGAAGTTTCAGCCGCCATGTTTGATGGTTAGGCCGTGTGTCCCGGATGTAAACATCTGTCCGCCTACACACAGGCTAATAGCCCACAGGTGCCATCTTGATTCAGTCGCGTGGGATAGAATAACGGAATGACGTCACAGGAAGTACAGTGAAACCTCGCGTTCGTGGTTCACCTGGTTTCATGAACGCGTCGCTGGAGACAGATTATAATATTGAAGGTGAGCCGTGTCTGTCTGTCTGTCTGTCTGTCTGTCTGTCTGACTGACTGTTTGTAACCCCCCCCCCCACCCTTTCTGTACTTGGATACACTGAGACTTCTATATAATGAATTTTTTAGAGCGCGGTTTAGCTTTATTCGCTGTTAGCTGATTAACAATGTCCTTGAGATTTTTATTAAATTTTTATTTTTCACCCTGACGTGACATGCATTCATCGCGATTTTAGCTCCATTATAACCGTTTAGGAATTTTAGGGTTTATTTTTACCACGACTTTTAGTATTTTAATCCTCACGCGCTCGCACCAGCACGCACGCACGCACGCACGCACTTACACGCCATGTTACGTTATAGTGATACTGGCGTTTAGCTTTCAAGGGTTTTTGCACGATTAAGTTGAGCGAGCGCGTTTTTAATCTTGTCTTCTACGTGTGTTTATAGTAAAACTATAGCTATCGCAAGATGTGTACTAAACCATTCCGTAAAACAAATTGAGAACAGAGCCACTAGTTGGAATACGATATCGCGGAATCGTTGATATACGTTTGGTAGGAAAATAACCAAATATAAGAACTTTATTTTGGATTATTTTTCGCACACTGCAATTCCCAAATCAAATGTCCACAACGCGGTTCCATAAAATGCCGAAAACGGGCCCGACCTTGACCTCGCTGCTCGAGACAGATCCTCATTATGTCAACAACACCGTGAAGCGTTTGTTGTAGTTATTTATGATAAAAAAAGGACAACGATTAAGGATTCTACTAGAATACAACGTTGAATTATCAATTTACTGCAGAACAGGAAATTTACGACATTAGTCGCCTATGCGTGAAAGTGGCTCTTTGGTCCACATTGATCCCCACAAAAATGAATCGTTTACAAATAATTTCCACCAATCCAGATTCGCTGCACCAATGCCTATTCGCCCGCTGCTAAACTGCAAACGCATCTGCGCACGCGCTCACTCGCACACACACGCACGCACACAGGCATACACACAATAAACTAAATGGCACAACCCCCCCCCAAAAAAAACAGCTTGACTTTCTTTTGGGTTTCTTCCCAAAGAAATTCCATATTTTTCTGAGATATGAAAAATATTTCAAATAAAGTGGAAGTGACGATCCAGCCATTAAGCAGACGATAAGTTTACGCGGTCTGCGGTCAGAATCTAGTTCTGTTCAATTGTCGACTGGAATATGGCAAATTATAGCTAATTATCGCCCACTTCAGCCACATAAAGACCGAATTATAACACGGGCTCTGGTATTATCTACTCCCCCCCCCCCCTGGTATTGTACCTGCAGGTATTATCTCCGCTGGTATTATCCCGTCTGGTATTAGCTCTCCTGCTAATAGCTACTCTAATATTATCTTCCCTGAGAATAGAAGTTGTTCGTACAGCCGCCATTTTGGATTTTTTGCCCGTTCCTGTTTTTATCTACTCCCGCCATCCGATGTCTGATGTTTGGATAACGACTAAATTAGTCTCTCTCTCTCTCTCTCTCTCTCTCTCTCTCTTTCAATCTCTCTTTCTCTCTCAATCTCCCAATCTCACACTCTCTCTTTCTCTCTCCCTATGTCTTTCTGTCTCTCTCCCAATCTCTCTTTCTCTTACAATCTCTCTCTCTCTCTCTCAAACTCCCCCCTTCTCTCTCAATCTTTCTCAATCTCTCCCTAACTCTCTCCCTCTTCCTATATATATATATATATATAAATATATATATATATATATATATATATATATATTTATTTATTATCTTTTATCTGCTTAGCAAATCACATACAGTCTGTCTGTCTGTCTGTCTGTCTGTCTGTCTGTCTGTCTGTCTGTCTGTCTGTCGGTCGGTCGGTCGGTCGGTCGGTCGGTCTGTCTGTCTGTCTGTCTGTCTGTCTGTCATAAAGGAGCTATACGGATAAATAGTTAAACTGTGCGAATTATTCGAGTATGAAGTTGTAGCGTAGAA
>JAODUP010000919.1:85000-280000 GCA_025642065.1 Paralvinella palmiformis
TGAATGGCTAGGTGGTTGGGTGGGTGGGATAATGAGAGGATTGGTGGGTGGTTGGATTGTTAGTTCTGTGAGTGACTGGGTGAATGAGTGAGTGAGTGAGTGAGTGAGTGAGTGAGTGAGTGAGTGAGTGAGTGAGTGAGTGAGTGAGTGAGTGAGTGAGTGAGTGAGTGAGTGAGTGAGTGAGTGAGTGAGTGAGTGAGTGAGTGAGTGAGTGAGTGATACAAGGTTTACAATGTCAGTTGTATATCTATCAGGGACCTCGCAGTGGCTGAATTACCCCGCGGGTCTCGTTCCTTTTTGATAAAGGGGCTGCCACTCAGCCAATCAATCACGTAATAAGTCAATTAATTAATCAGTCATCTAGACATCAACCAATGATAGATAGGGGTGTAGAACACCCCCCCACCTCAACACCCCCCACCCAAATTGAACATACACCCCTCTATCTCCAGTCTGAATGTCTTTGTTCGAGTGCGCCTTGTTGACGACCCTGGATCATGAGGCATACATCTGGATCCTCTGCTAGCCAGATGTGGACGGATGATCTAGACATCTGTGTAATTAACCGGATACAGAATTTGAAATCGAAAGGTTTCCCCCATCCACTCCCATCACTGCCCCTTAAAACACAACTCCCCCCTCCCTCCCTCCCAATTGTCGATCATAACCGTTATGACCAACGACCTGCCATATTTCTGGATCGCATATGGAGCTAGGTTAGACGCCATAGGTCAAAGGTGACGCCGTACGGAATGTTAGAACTTAGAAATACGAATATTTTTACCGTTTTTCAAATATAATATTTACCCTTTTATTGGCCTGGTATTAGCTCGCTGTATCTCGAGTAATGTTGGTGTCTTCTCTTAATAATATATAGTACAAATTTCCCTTCGTGCGTGCGTGCGTGCGTGTATGTGTGTGTGTGTTTTTTTTAGCTGTGTATAATAAGGCACAGGCACAGATAATCTCGAAGCGTGAATTCAAACTCTGGACGTTTCTTCAGGGGACTGAATCCAGAGTGGCGACTTTTCTTGCTGAGACATGTGTAATGTCTCACCAGTGTGTGTGTGTGTGTGTGTGTGTGTGTGTGTGTGTGTGTGTGTGTGTGTGTGTGTGTGTGTGTGTGTGTGTGGTGTGTGTGTGTGTGTGTCCATGTTTGGGTGCGTGTCCATGCATGTTTGTGTGTGTGTCCCTGATATCCTCTCTCTCTCTCTCTCTCTCTCTCTCTCTCTCTCTCTCTCTCTCTCTCTCTCTCTCTCTCTCTCTCTCTCTCTCTCTCTCTCTCTCTCTCTCTCTTCTCTCTCTCTCTCTCTCTCTCTCTCTCTCTCTCTCTCTCTCTCTCTCTCTCTCTCTCTTCTCTCTCTCTCTCTCTCTCTCTCTATCTCTCTCTCTCTCTCTCTGTGTGTGTGTGTTGTGCGTGTCGATGTTTGTGTGTGTGTCCATGTGTGTGTATGTTTATCATTTCATTAATTAATTCTCCTTAGAATGTCTACATTAGTGGCGTCATGCTTCTAACACCTTATTTTTCAACAATATACCAATGAGAATAAGTGTAGACAGACAGACAGACAGACAGAGATACAGACAGACAGACAGACAGATGCGCGCGCACGCACACACACATAAACACCGAGAGAGAGAGAGATATTTCTATATCCTTTCCCCAGTATTTATATATTTCATCTTTTTCTCTCTCTCTTTTATTATATTCATTCTTATCTCACGTTTCTATCGTCTCTGTTTACCTATAATGACCTCAGGTTACGTGCCCAGGTAACATAATATCGTCTGCTCACCTATTTAGGGATATTTTGATATAAATGTACGATTTGTCAGGTGACAAAAACATGTCTGCTCTCAACTATCTTATCTGATCGTAGCATCACTGGTTCACTCTATGGTAGCGTTAGCGGCGTAGCTCGCTCGTTTGGCTGGATGGCACAATTCAACCGCCAGCGGGGCATTGGACGTGCTTAGTTTGTTAGGTACAGTAATGTGGGTTTATGGTCGAATGTGGGTTTCAATGTTGTTGTTGTTGTTGTAGTTGTTGTTACGATGCTGTTAGTTGCTGCTGCTGGTATTTTTGTTGTTTTTAATACAATATTGATGTATTATTTCCGTTGATCTTTCATAATATTACATTAAGTTTTCATAAACATGTAGCAAAGCACCACGTGACTACATTTATTTATCTGTATATGACATGATATATATATATATATATATATATATATATATATATATATATATATATATATATATATATATATATATATATATATTATTATTATTATTATTATTATTATTATTATTAAAAGAATTTTTTTTATAATGTTCTAGTTCGGTCTAATACGCCAACATTGTTTCGTGATTTCAGTAGTAATGATGGTGATATAATGATGATGATGATGATCATGATAATGACGATGATGAAAATGATGATATCGAGCATCATCATCGTCATCATCATCATCATCATCCATTAATGGTTTCAAAACAACTAGAATGACACTAACAGCAGACATTAATCGCGTTTATTTTGAGACCTTTGGTTTTATATATATATATATATATATATATATATATATATATAACTCATCCTATCATAGGTATCTTCTTACCTAATGTTAGTATGTAATTATCATATATATGTCAGACTGTTTCACTTCAGTAATATATTATGTAACTTATAATATTTTTAAAGTTGAATTGAACATTTATTTAAATATTTACTATACATTACAGCCAATGGGAAGCCGATCTATCCACATAAACCGATCCTATCTGGATACACCACGTCCTATCATCTCTCCGGATCCCGGACATCAGCGAGTGTTTACGGGGTTTTCTCGGAAATTTTCGATTGGAGAATATAAACCTACTTCGGAAAATATTCTCGCTTCTTCGCGACGACGAAACCGAACCTCGATAGAATAAAGTCGCCGTTATCGCAATATCTCAGAGATACGGGATCATCATCAGCATCATCATCATCATCGAATATGACGTCATCACCGTATATATCACGGTATCCTTCCTAGACGAAGACGAGGTGTGCCCGTGTTCGGTGTTTTTATATCGGGACTATCTTCATTAACACCTGGTGATGGGCATGTTGACGTCTTTATCTAAATGACTGTCTTGAAAAATGTTTTATTCTCAGATAACTATCTTACTTCAAGATCATCTTTTGCCATCTTTTGAAGCCGTAAGTTCAGCAGATATCAGATATTAATATAGTTTTCAGTACCCGCTGCTATTATTATTATTATTATTATTATTATTGTCCTGGTCTAGATTTAGTCCCAAGACCTGGTGAATGACGTGAAAGTGGACGTAACTAGATCATTCTTACACCTGAATTAGTTATTAAATCAGATTAGATCTCGTCGGTGAAAATCAGAATTGTGTAAATTAAAAGAAACTATAAAAATGATCTTTTTTGATTGATGTCTAAGTTCTGACTGTCACACAGCCTCAAGGTGAGATAGCCTTGTCACGTGATGTTCGCGTTATCAATGCGTTATCTGATTTTGGCTTTTTTTATTAATTAAATTTTTGTTTGTTTAATTGTTGTTATTGTTGTTTATGTTATCTGTTTGTTGTCGTATTGATGACAGATGTTCGAATTTATGGCAATTTCGTCAGCCGAATGTTAAATAACTGGTGGTTTAAATTGTGTTTTTGATTTGTGTTTCTGTGTGTGTGTGTCTGTGTGTCTGTGTGTGTGTGTGTGTGTGTGTGTGTGTGTGTGTATTTGTCATCTCACTTCCCCCCTCCCGCTCTCGCTTTCTCTCACTCAATCTATCTATCTATATCTGTCTGTCTGTCTGTCTGTCTGTCTGCGGGTCAATATGTCTGTCTGTCTGTCTGTCTGTCTGTCTGTCTATCTATCTATTTGTCTGTTTATCTGTCTGTCTATCTAATAATTGTCTCCGTTTCTCTGTGTTCGTGGTTTCCTCTTTATATATTCTTTAAACAAAACCTTATTAAAATTATCTTAGCATAGCACGCACGCACACGCACGCACACGCACGCACACGCACGCACACGCACGCACACGCACGCACACACACACTCACATTCTCTCTCGCTCTCTCTGTCTCTCTCTCTCTCTCTCTCTCTCTCTCTCTTCTAGACACACATATATAGTACATCCTCCCCTGAAATGCGGAGGCTTCCATACAAACTTAAATCTAAAATTGCATTTCACGAAGCGAAACTCACCGAAAATGCTCCTAAAATCGACAATCAGTTCATTGTCGTAAACAGAAGTGCCTAAAGTTCGTCAGATCGGCTGCCGACAGCCTCACGTTTTCGACAACAAGTATAAAAAAAACATTTTCCCTCAAATAATATTTATTTAGAATCATTTGATAAATTACCAGAAATTTGAACGTCTCTTTCTCAAACAAATATTATCCTGCGTTTGGTGTAAAATATTCTACATAAAATATTTATAAAATTGCTGAAGAAATTCAAACTTGTCAAATAATGAATGTTGGTTGTTAAAGAACAGTCAGGTCTTTTGTCTACTTCTAATATATCACGACCATCCTAATATGATCTCATCTTGAAACGGGGCATTTCCCCCCTACTGACCTGACCTATATTTTCTCAACTGATCCCAACCAGCAATATCAAATAAGAAAAGCCAGAAATCCCGTTACGGACAAAGGGATTGCAAAGGGATTGTGCGCTTCGAAAAGGCATTGGGTCCGTATTTAGCCGGAATTAAGGCGAGTAACCGTTATAGAAAAATACCTCCCCCCTCGCACTGTCCAAACACCCCAAAAAAAAATATTAAAAAAAATTATTTTCCGTGTGCTGTGAAAAATAATCAATGACTTCAAGTGGCAATCATAACAAGGCGTGACCTAGTTAGAGCGAATATTTATATTATGAATCATGAAGTGGGTTCTTGTTTTTATTTCCAATATGGCGTCACGGTGTGGGAAGGAACGGTCCGCACGCATTTCGTTTCGACCCAACTATTATTACTGCTCGCCATATTTCTTGCACAGATCGGGTGCGGGTTGGTGGCAAAGATGGCGGTCTTTTATTGGCGACAGAGCGATTTAATGTCGTACAATTGAAACTACAAATACGAAAAGAAGTCGAACAACAATCCGTGATTAGAACGAAAATATTCTATAGGTAAATGTACAGGTGACCGGGCCATGAAAGAAAAACTAATAAAATCCAACAAATCTGCCAAAAATATTATACAGTCAGCGACTATAGCAAGCTCAATATATACAGCTCGTGGAAGCAAACTCCCCCCCCCCCCTCTTAACAACCACCCCCCACCACCCCACCGCAAACATCATTCTGTGCTGACGAAATGCTGACCCTAACTAGGACAAACTGTGTACGTAATTAGTCAAAATGGCGTAAAAACCGCGTCTGATAAGGAGGCGACAAAAAGGTTCTAACTTACTGTACGTAACAAAAAAAGAATGAAAAACTCTGTTCCCGGTCGTTCCGATATTTTGATATAGTCCCCCGACTGAGAACGGGTGGGGGGCGTGTTTCCCGCCAACTTATTACCGCGAGCTGAATAAATTATGCAAATGTAGATGCGGCGGTGGCGGCCGCGGTTTGACGATAAAATGAAAGGGTCTGGTATTTGGGGTGAAGTGGCGTAGAGTCCACATTATTGATTCACCTCCAGGGCGGCCCCACTTGGGCGACTAGTTATCGATGTTTCTCAAGAGGGAGATAAGAGAGAGGGCGAGAAAAATAGGACAGAAACCAATCGAAGCGCCTGGAAATATGGCATTGGGTGACCTAGTTAGCGGCGAGGCCCGCCATCACTCAGGTGGTTCGCTCATCTCTGACTAGACAGCAGATATCGATTGTGTATAACTCGTATTCGACACCTGGCCCGTAACGAGAAGCGTCAGTGGCTCCGCCTAGTGAAAGAGGCACGAAACGTAATGATTCGTCCAGTATTCGCGAGATGGCGCCATTGGTCAAAGCAAACAAGCGCCACTACAGTACTGCAAGCTTTGGATGTCACTGATAAATAAAAGTCTACGTTCAGAAATATTTACAAATTCAAGTAAAACACGACCCTTCTAAAACGTATGATATCATATATCATATATATATATATATATATATATATATATATATATATATATATATATATATATATATATAACTCGGTCATCACGACACAAATACAGATGTAGAAAGAGACATGTACACGATTGAATTATTAAACAACAGAGTCGACAGATGACGTGCACAGCCTGTCAGAAACAACTCAACGCCTCGTGAAGTATATATCTGGCCACTTTACTGAACGTAAACAACGTAAAGGGTTGTTCCGAGCAAGGATCCCCGGTCCCGTGGGGGGAGGGGGGAGAGGCTGGGTGGGTGTTTCTTCTTCTTTCCGTCTCTCCTTCAATCGGTTTTCGTTTAGTTATTTATTTTCGATCGTATTTTTTTCTCGTCACTCGTTCGTCCAGAATACACTCAGCGAAAAACAAAACAAGCAGTGGAGGCGAACATAAACACCCAACGAGGTATTTGCGGCCGGAAATCAGCCATGTCGTGACGTCAGCTTTATAAAACCGGGATTTTTCGCCTTCCAGATCAGATAGTCGGCCAGCATTTGTTTAACTTTGGGACTCAGCGAGTTGACGTTCGCCGCCAGCCACGCCTTCATCACGTTGCGCCGTTCGCGCCTGCGCACTGACGGCTGTCGCTGTCGCTCCGCAGGCTGGTCGGTCTCGGCGGCGCGCGATTGGTCGTCGTCGTCGTCGTCGTCGTCGTCGGCGTTGGTCACGTGACCGACGGAGCGCCCCCATCGCCCTTTGAATTTCGGCGTGTTCCGGAGCACGTTGCCGCCATTTTGTAGCCGCCACCGGATCAGCATTTTAATGTTTTTCATCATGACCGGATCGAGCTGCTGGAGCTTCTTCGACTTCAAGTGCGCCATCTTTAGCTTGCTGATGCTGTTGTAGTTGACCGAACGGCGCATGCGCGTAACGCGGCCTCCTCCCGGCGAGCCGGTGACATCGTCGTTCGGGATTGCCAGCGACATGGTAGTCTGTTCCAGGAAGGCCAACAGTGACGCACATTGGTCGCCAGTAAGTCCGTGACAGTCTGGAAATCCCTCAATATCGCCGTAGTTCACCGCGAACTGGCCCTTCGGTGTTACTTCCGGTCGGTCGTCGGTCGAAGTCGATTTCCGGGTCTCGAGCAGTTGGTATTCTTCCGGTGTTGGCGATTCGTCGTCCGACGTGCCAACTTCCGGCGGCGATAATAGATCATCTCGGTTCAGGTGCCGATTGTTCGGCGGCTGATTTCCGGCGGCCATTATTTCGCCCTCGATGACGTATAGCTGACGTCGGAGGCACCATATGTAGTTACGTATGTTGTCGACCGTCGGCTCCCCGACGATACGGCAGTCGGCAGCGGCGTCCTGGCAACGGGCTGTTGCTAAGATAGCAACGGTCAGGAGCAGCTGTAGTGGCGATGTGGCCATTCCCGGCATGCACTTCCTGTAAACAAATAAATGGATGTCCCGGATAAATCGATTACGATATTTAAATGATGACATGTATCAAGTACGAAACTGGACGGACACGGACGGACACACACACACACACACACACACACACACACACACACACACACACACACACATCTCTATATATCCCCGCATGCACAGGGGCCAACCGCAGCTTTGCAATAATACAATTATTATACTTAATATGATATAAAGCAATCCCGCTGTGTATTGTTATATCTCCTCTCATCGTGATGGGTGATGTTTCATTTTAGGTACATGCTATTCCTCTGTCAGTTTCTTACATAATATTAGTATTAATGTTTGTAGTTTATTTGGGGGCTAGCAAGCAGACAACCTTTACAAGGTTACGCTCCTCCCTCTTTTTTTAAAATATATATTTAATCAGCTTATACATTTATATGCTATATGGTTGTAAATTTGGAAATGGGATGGATGAATGTTGTTTAACGACACGTCGGCACAATTTAGGCCATTCAGTGTCCTCAATTTGGAAATGGGAAATAACCATATAATTTATGTACATTATATTTAATTATGTAATATATTACTGGTATAAACGAATTAGCAATCGAAATCGGTTCAATCGACGTTCGCCATAACATCACTCCGTCATAACGGAACCACGAAATAACAACATTCCGCTTGTAGACGATCATAACGTACACTCCAAAGTTTACGCTTGGACGGATGATGAAGATGATGATGATTGATGTTTTACGGCCACTTTTGTGCAGAAGGTAGGCTAAGTGGGCCTAGCGACTCCCAAAGGTAATGAGACGAAGTGAAAGACGAAACAACCTTCAGATATGCCCACGCCGGGATTCGAACACGGGTGGTAGTGATCTGTGGTCCAGCACGCTACCGCTAGACCACGGAGGCGCCCCGTTTACGTTTGGATGGTATGACGTCCAACGACAACAGGGGTCAATACTGAAGAACATGATAACGGATTCTATCAAATATCGGATCCATTTTAAGGCAATTCCCCTTTAATGAAACTGAATATTTGTGTTAAGTGAGCCATCCATATATACCCATGGCTTCATGTATCTGTTCGTGTATAAATAAATAAATATATATATTGATGACTTTGAAGGTAAGTGAGGTGTTACGGCTTCCAAAGGTAATGAACGGCAGTCAAAGCTGAAACGCCCTTATAACGAATATACTCACACATGCATATATTCGGCACAGCATATATATATATATATATATATATATATATATATATATATATATATATATATATATATATATATATATATATATATATATATATATATAGACATACCATGATATATATATTATATATATATATATATATATATATATATATATATAATATACATATTTTTAATAAGTTAATAAATGTTAGTGCTCCAGTGAAGTTAGGAAATTAATTTCCTTCAAAAACATATTTTTATATACATGTATATGCTAGAATTATATATATATATATATGTGTGTGTGTGTGTGTGTGTGTGTGTGTGTGTGTGTGTGTGTGTGTGTGTGTGTGTTGTATATATATAATCCTAGAAGAACAAAAATATACATCTTGCTATCACTCCTCAAATCCATTAAGTTGTCCCTGATATATTTTAATATTTCGCATTTAGCGACTCAGAAATCGGTTGTTCTCGTTACCACACGAACAGAGCAGAATGTAGCAATATTAAGAGTAATGCTAGAGTAATCCTACTAATGTATATAAATACGAGCGCTCTATTCGACATAATGACAATTATTGCGAGATAACAACTCCGAAATAATTGCTCTGTTAAGGCAGGTACGTTATCTGATAAGACAATGACATATTACAGGTATATCGATTAGGTAACAAAGGTCTCACAGAAATAACAGAAAACCTCCTTTTATGGCGTTGCTTTGTTATGTGAAACAGTGTGTCTGATAATATATATATATATATATATATATATATATATATATATATATATATATATAGAGAGAGAGAGAGAGAGAGAGAGAGATCACATAATATCTAAGACACTAGCACGCATGCGCACACACGCACGGGCCCGCACACACACACGCACACACACACACCCGCACACACAAACATATATATATATATATATATATATATATATATATATATATATCGTGCCATGTGTCACGTTGCAAAAACATTAATTTTAGGAAAACGTCGGATATTTTGATATGAAGGATATATTGAAAACAAATTGCAATTTAAAGTGTATGCCTTAATGAATAATTAGTATTAACCTTTTTGATGAACTTTGACCTATTATATGTTTAATCCAGGCTGAGTTTGTTTTCATAATTAAAATTTTCATTCCTCGATTCGTATATTTCCACGAGGCCTTTCGGTCACCAAAATGAGCCAAATGCAGTTTGAATAGGTACTTTCAATAGAACAGAAACGAGCAAGGACAGCCAGACACAATCAGCAGGCTGAGACTGGTATGTCATAAAAATATGCATATTCGTGACCAATTCATGGAGGCATTGTGCTAAAATATTGATACATGTCTTCCACTTAAAGGGACAGTCCACCGTCAGAAATTTAAAAAAAAAATATATAATGCTTAGAAAAGTAACCAAAATTTTGCAATAAAAATGACGAAATTTACCCGATATCATAGATATAGGGAAATAATCCAAATTACTCGGGGGCCGCCGCCTTTACGGCTGCACCGGAAGCCAGATTCGAAGGCGGGAAGGAGAAAACTCAAATGCTCTGACGTCACATGGGCGCTCTCTAGACTGATGCGGATTATAATTTCTCTTGAGCGTTAATATCTGAACCATTTTTAATCATCTTCCTCTTGTCAGGTTCCTTCTGGCTGAAAATGACATGGTTGGATGTCATTCAAGAC
Source organism: Paralvinella palmiformis (assembly GCA_025642065.1). Taxonomy (NCBI): domain Eukaryota; kingdom Metazoa; phylum Annelida; class Polychaeta; order Terebellida; family Alvinellidae; genus Paralvinella; species Paralvinella palmiformis. The sequence continues at coordinate 95,405 of JAODUP010000919.1, forward strand.
GTCATTTTTACAAGATAATTGCGTTTTGTTCTGGAATAATTCCTTGCTCACAGCTGTTTACACGATTTTGTACGGGCTCTACAGCCATCCGATCGAACTGTTGGGTTCAAGTGACGTCAGCATTCAGGAGCTTCCGGTCTCTGTCTAGCTTCAAAATGGCGGCGCCTACAAGCCATTAAAAGTCGATAAATCAGCAGTTTGAACTGGATTATTTAATATGTGGGTATCGTTTACACATTTTTACATTATTTATGATATTTGTGAGTATAGCTGTATTAGTCCTGAAAATTTGAAATGCAGGTAGACTATCTCTTTAAACTACAATTTTGACGTCATGTAAAAATTATTGGTGAGAGACGATATACTGAAAACTTGAAAAAGTTCTCGGGTAACTCAGAACGTGACAAATCTTTGTATGGTTTCCCCAAATTAGTAACTAGAGCGCTTGAACAAAGCACAGAGTTCATATCGAGTTTACTGAATTGAAATTCCTCTCCTCAGTTTTGGGGAGTTATTTTTAAAGAAATCAGCTAAATTAGAGAATACAACACAAAATGAACTGCAACAAGTTCGTGTCAACTCTTATAATGCGGGTCATCGTACAAACATACGAATCCCGGGGGGAAAAAACCTGCGGACTAAACGCCCTGAATGTCGGTGGTTGTTTTGAACAAGATGGTTTATGTGTGAATTTAATATATAGTTTTTGAAAATATAACTATATAAGGCCAAACACAAATTTTCAATTGCAGTGGCCATATTCTAACAACCGATTGTATGTGTGCTAATTATTGTCAATTAACCCTAACCTTAACCATAATAGCTATATACAGGGTTTTTTTTTCCGCAGAGGGTTTTGTCCGGCTACCCAAATATACAAACACAAACACACACACACATACAGACACAAAGCTATCAATCTATCGATATCTGACCTCAAAGCCTTTTCCCACACATCGCGTCATAGAAAAATGACGAGACATGACGCATGTCTCAAACCGAATAGTCGAGGTTCGGAAGTCAATGCCCTGAAGAATCGTCCAGAGTTTGAATGTACAATTCGAGGTTCTCTGTGCCATTGATTTATCCCACACTGCTAACACACACACACACACACACACATATACATACTGGTCTTTGAAGTCTCCTACTATAATCTGTACACCCAAATATCTGACTAAAACAGGAATGGGGACATATCATTTTTAAACTAATACATCGATATTCCTTACAACATGTACGCCACAAAACATATCACGGCTCACCTGTATCCAATTAATATTATCGTCATTTTTTACAATAAAACCTAATCTTATATACACGACGTGGGGAAAGGTAACCACAAAATGTATCATGGAACCGTTAGTTATGTAGAAAATAACATAGGATACAATTTGGGATTCTTTTGCTTTTCAAAATGTTATCCTCACTCATTTTCTTGATGAAATTTTCCGCTGCGTTAAATTTTCGGAAACGTTTCCGTGGAAAGTTTCCAAAACAAACTGTGTTGAGCACGTGCGTCTTCGTGTGGAATGGGGGGAGGTCGTCGGTCTGGATGTCTGCCTGTCTGTTCGCTTCCGCGAGCGCATGTCTGCCGAGTCCCTTACCTGCCCTTGTCCGTGTTCCGGGTCAGTCAGTACAATCTGTTGCCGATAATCCGGCCTAAGAGAAGCCTGTTTTCGTCTCTGGATTTTGTTATTTTGTGATTTGTGTCAGCTCGAAGCCGATAACGAGCGGCCAATGACGTCATATGTGTATATGATAATCACGTGACACGTGTTCGTCATACAGAGGTTCGCCTTTTGTTGTGGTTGTTGTGGTGGTGGTTCCTGCTACTGTTGCTGTGTTTGTCTAAGTATTTGTTGTAATAGAATAACTGGGAAGTGTTTCTGGTACATCCGGGTTAAGTGATATTCGACTTGTTATTATTTTTATTCGGGAAAAAAAGATGGCGGACATGTTTGGTCAACTGTCTTCGGTGGAAAAACTTGATAATCCACGGATTGCCGAAAGCCATTAATAGAGCCTTTTACACGTGATCTGTTTTGTTTTCTTCTACCGATAACTCCACGCATTCACGATTACTGCAATTCGCAGTTTTGAGTTTTTAATATTCGCGGGGCTTTAATTACAATTTCAGCGTGTGTGTGTGTGTGTGTGTGTGGTGTGTGTGTGTGTGTGTGTGTGTGCTGTGTGTGTGTGCATTTTACGGCCATTAAATACCGCTGTTTTTATTTGGCGAGACGGTCAAATGTCTAAAATATCTCGGCAATCAAACTTTATTGTCCGACTGGGATTGGGTTCAGCCAATTTTTTCCTTGTTGTTTGTGGGTTCACATTTTTTTGGGGGGGTGTGATTTTTCTCAAATTACTGGACACCAGTACCCGGATGGAGATGTCCCAGCGATGCCCTGGAAGAGATGTTCTACTGAGAGGCAAACGGGTCGTTTAAACAGGTTTCGTCTCTACTGAACTAGCTATAGCTATTATCCAGGCCGTCCTCCCGCGGTTTAGACTAACTCTCGACATTTTCAAATCACCAGTTGTCTTGTGTTTAGAGTAAATGTTCATTAACGTCTAAACCTTGAAATACAAAACATCAAACGTTAATAGGTGATCATCATCAGAAGAGATCAGTATTAATGTTATAAATAGTAAAACCCATCAGCTAGAATCTTCACACACAATTAGGGGAAATTCACCCCCCCCCCCATACTCATCATATCATGGGGTCATCTCGCTCTATCCTTCTTGTTATAGCTATGGGGGGGGGGTATATCCCCCCCCAAGTCACAGTACCGACATGTACAAATCAGTATTATCACAACTCCTTCGGAAGTATGCAGGTTTACTTGCCAATAAAATAGCGCCTAATCTACAATTATCAACCACAACAATCAATAACCACAAATATCGATCAGTGCCCAACGCAGAACCTTCCCTATTTCGGTCGACCACTCTATCCCGTGATGATCATAATCGGTTGGAGGATGGCGGGGGGGGGGGGGTAGATGATATTTAAACGAGTAACGTACTTAGTACTGTCTGACAACCAACTATCACGGACCCACCCCCACCCCCACACGCCCACACCTACGCCCACAACCCCCCACACAGATCTAAACAAGATCTAAGCTATAACTGTGACATGGTGTCAAAATGTGTGCAGGGCTCCCAACTAATTGGACACTGACACCTCCACTGATAAGTCGATCCAGTGAGCAGATATAGGTGATGAGACGACATCGATGACACCACGATGACACCAAATGATATCAAGATGGGTTGACAAAAGATGACGCAACTATGATCGACATCAAAGTCGGGTTTACCTGTCACTATAGTCAGTGGAGGATTGTTGTTTGGATTATGGGAGGGGGGGCGGCGGATTCTTCAGGCGTTTGAAGGGGGGGGGGATCTGTGGGGGAGGTTGCGACATTCTTATCTCCTTGGTCTCTTCATCAGCAGGTAACTAACTACCTGAGAACAAACCACTTAACGTAGGTCTCGAGTGAATCTTTTATGAAGTGGAAACCAATTTAACCTGAACGTGTTGTCCGCATTGGAAGTGTAAAGTTGTTTATCAAACAACAAGAAAAACACCAACAACAATAACAACAACAACAACAACAACAACGGCAACTTATAAAAGGCGATTAACCTTCAATGTCTTTATTGCGAATATTTAGTATTGTGTATTTAGTAACTTTTGAAAAATACCTTTGTTTATCGTGCAAACGTAGTATTTATAACAGCAGCACTAACAACAACAACGACAACAACACTGCTGTTGCTGTTGGTACTAATTCTACTAATTCTACTACTACTACTACTACAAATAATAATATGATAATAATAATAATGTGAAAAACGTATTTAACACCATATGGAATATATATTCTTTTTGTTATTATTATTATTATTAGTAGTAGTAGTAATATATTAGTAGTAGTAGTAATAATAATATTAGTAGTAGTAGTAATAGTTGTAGTAGTAGTAATAGTTGTAGTAGTAATAATATTAGTAGTAGTAGTAGTTAGTAGTAGTAGTAGTAGTAGTAATAGTAGTTGTTGTTGTTGTAGTAGTAGTAGTAGTAGTAGTAATAATAATAATAATATTAGTAGTAGCAGTAATAGTTGTAGTAGTAATAAAAATTAGTAGTAGTAGTAGTAGTAGTAGTAGTTGTTGTTGTTGTTGTTGTAGTAGTAGTAAATATGGTCTCGGATGTTTGTGCAATAAAAAATTATTAATTTATTATTTGATTCAACCAATTAGCTATAAGTAGGTCAGCATGCATGACGTCAACTCGTTCACCGCGGACCATGTCAACAACAAGATATCTGACATGAAATATTTCCTAAGACGTTCGTTAGAGCGAGAAACACGTACACGATCTATAAATTATGTATAATCGTCCTGTGCCAGGTGAGAGTACCATTGTTCTTTTACATAAACACACACACACACACACACACACACACACACACACACACACACACACACACACACCTGTACGGTAATTAATATTAGAGGGCTAGTAATTACTCTATGCTCCCTTGATTGGGTGTAACTAATGACGGTGTCAACTGTCAAGTTGGAGCAGATCTGAAGTGTTATACTTATAGATTGTCCTTATCTAATTTCCATCACCCAAGCCATTCCAATTAATATTGATAACTGTAATAATAATAATAATAATACTTATACTACTACTAATAATAATACTAATAGTAGTAATAATAAAACACATTTTCCTCAGCTTCCAGACTAGGAAGGGGAGACGTTTTGAAAGCTGTATGGCCTTTCCTTATTCAGGGACATTCCAAGAAATCTAGTAAAGAAGGCTGCGTTTCCAGCCATTAAATACATGGATGTACCGCGTATAACCCAAACAGGCTAAACACCTTACAGCTAAGACAATAACACTAATTACAATAATAATAATAATAACACGTACTCAATAACATAATACAAATCTCATAATAACACGTTATAACAATAGCCATTTTTAGTTATATTAATCTATTTGTTCTCAAACATTTTGCCATCTTGTACCTTACCTCATTCAGTCACATGCGCACCTGAACCAGCCTCCCCTCCCTCCTCCAACCCCTCACAGGCGAAAAGATGTGAATTTTCACACTTCCTATTTGCCATCATTACTAATCTAAGGATTTCACACGTGTCATCTTCCGATACCTACATTATTAGTATCATGTCATCCCAATCTGCATTGTATTTACCTTCATCTCGATGAAAATCTATTACTAAGGAATTTACTTATCACATTAATTACTTTATGGTTAGTTCAAATGGCCATTGGCACTCCGTGCCTACACGACGTGGCGCCACTGTCAGTAATCCACAGTAATCCATAAACATTAATCAAGCGACTTGGATTAAGATCGAGTCAAACTGTCATCGTGTCAAATACTAGCAGCCAGCCGATGGATTCGAACTGAGAATCTGTTATTACCTAGTTCTCAGCTTTAGCGCGCAACCATGATGTCTGTAAAACAGACGGATTGGTTTCTCTTCCCTTTCTTGACCATAACGCGATATACGTCAAGTCGCAAAACGTAATTCTCGTACACACGCCATGCGCGCAAGGAAATTGTGTGCCACTTGGTGGAACAGCGCCGTAGTGCCATCTGGCGATTGAAACCAGGTCACGTTTCGAGGCAATGAAACTGTTATTCATAACTTATTTGTATATTTCATTGAAAAATTCTCGTCCGCTCGCGATATAGAATTGCAAATAGAATCAGACTACGTGCGCTGCAGAGTTAAAAGGAAAACTGATATCCGTATTTTTATAATATTCCTAATGCATCACTTTCATTAATTTGACAACACGGACAACAGCCTACCGTACACATAATTTCACCTTGACAACAGACAATATTATATAAGCACCTAGTGACATCACCGGATCCCGTGGAATATACCTGATCCAGTGACAACCTTGAACGAAGTTCCGCCTCCCCTCCCCCCCCCCATGATATGCATTCCACGTAGATATCATTTTACGGCATTATAAAGTGTTTTCTTAAGACATGACAATGGTGTTGAACCTGTATGTGTATATATTTAAAATCTTTGAAGCACACCGCAAAATACATCTTCATGAATTATCTGAATAAATCTGAATTTATATACAGTAATTTTAGATTAAATCTGAAATAAATATATTTAGTGGTTGATTGACAGATTGACAGACAGGATATTAGAGACTAATAGACGGGCGTAGAGAGACATGTGTCTCAGGTGTAGGTCAGTAAGGATATTGAATTATGGGCTAGATCTTCCTGTTCTGGAGATATTGTATGCTTCCCTGGCAGCTGAGTCGGTGTACGAGAGAGATTGGGAGATAAGGAATAGATAGGATTCTTACAATATGGTATACCGAAGATGACGACGATGTTAATAATAGTAGACTCACTCACTCACTCACTCACTCACTCACTCACTCACTCACTCACTCACTCACTCACTCACTCACTCACTCACTCACTCACTCACTCACTCACCACCACTCACTCACTCTCCTCACTCACTCACTCACTCACTCACTCACTCACTCACTCACTCACTCACTCCTCACTCACTCACTCACTCACTCACTCACTCACTCACTCACTCACTCACCCACTCACTCACTCACTCACTCACTCACTCACTCACTCACTCACTCACTCACTCACTCACTCGATAACAGCCAAAGGCAGTACAGGCACCATATGTACTACGTACAACGCATCGACCACACACACACGCACACGACGCAGCACGCACACAGCCCATCCGTATATATATATATATATATATATATATATATACAATATAAACACACACACACACACACACACACACACACAAAAAATATATATATATATATATATATATATATATATATATATATATATATACATACGGACATATTATCCTACATATCTAAACATTTCACAATTCCATATTAAACCAAACATTAACTTTTCGTCATATAACAAGTTCTGGATAAACCCTCAGACTGATCAACATCGATCCACACTATGACATCCCCCCCCCACCCTTGGTATCCCGACAAGACGCCGGAGGAAATTCCCCAATTTCCAATCTCATAAACCTCGCGCTATCTCCCGTTATCGGAAGGAAGGATTTAAATGAAGAATGTCAACAAATCTCAGCGTATCTCAATCGGGAGACCGGAACAGCGACATCTAGCGGGTGAGCGATAATACGGTCATCGTTCGGTAGAAGAATCCTCCGTGACCGAGGACAATTCTGGTGATGGATTAACTAAATGGCCAGGTGTTTGGTCGTTTCTGATGTTGGGTGATATTAAGTGATGTTAGACGATGTTAGGTGATGTTACCCGGATGTTAGCAACATCAATGGGAAATCATGGTGTTTCTATATCATAAGAGTTTTAAATCCTCACCATATGGATGGATGGTTGATGTGTTACGGTCACTGTTGTGTACAAGGTAGGCTAAATGGGTCAAGTGGCATCCAGAGGTAATGGAGCGAAATATAAGATGAAACAGCCCTTCAGACATGACAACGTCCAGATTCGAATTCAGGTGATTAAGATCTGTGGCCAACCGCGCTACCAGTTAAAAACCTTGAAGCTACACCAAATCATTTCTCTCTCTCTCTCTCTCTCTCTCTCTCTCTCTCTCTCTCTCTCTCTCTCTCTCTCTCTCTCTCTCTCTCTCTATATATATATATATATATATATATATATAATGAGAGTGCAGGAGTGATGAGTGAGTGAGTGAGTGAGTGAGTGAGTGAGTGAGTGAGTGAGTGGGTGAGTGGTGAGTGAGTGAGTGAGTGAGTGAGTGGTGAGTGAGTGAGTGAGTGAGTGAGTGAGTGAGTGAGTGAGTGAGCGAGCGAGCGAGCGAGTGTCTTTTTAAGTGATCTGTTGTCCCGGAGAAGCACCCTTAGATGTGATTGGAGACGTTTACGGCATCTATCATCGATACCTAACCCCTGAAGATAATAAAAGTTAAAAAAAAATTGTTTTATCCCTCACTGATGTCATTATCTCTTTAATGTTAAATATTAAATATTATTTTAACATACAATTAAAAATCTCCCGGATGAGTCTAGAGATAAGTGTAGATAGTTATGAGGATTGAATAATAATTTTCTTTTCTTGTATTAGCCCAGTTATATAAGTAATTGAGCTCTCTCTCTCTCTCTCTCTCTCTCTCTCTCTCTCTCTCTCTCTTCTATATATATATATATATATATATATATATATATATATATATATATAGTGGGCCAGGTGGTGGCCGAAGAAGTGGCTATAGACCTCTAACTCTGGGATTCAAATTCAATTATTGCTTCGACTGAAGGGTGTTTCATCTTCCATTTCGCCTCGTTGCTTTTGAAACTCGCTCGGCCCATTTAGTTTAACCCTTATGTAAAAAAGGGAAGCCGTAAGGTAACAAGATTGTATGTACACACACAGAGAGAGAGAGGAGGGGGAGAGAGAGAGAGAGAGAGTGCTGCGTTATATTGAATTACTATAAACATCTATTGATAGTTGACATTACGCCATCATTGGAATGAGGTCAGGTCAAATGTTAATTTGTCAGTTTCTACTTTGGTGGGCGTGCGCGTGCGCGTGCGCGAGCGAGCGAGCGAGCGAGCGTTCCTCTCAAGCCTAATATAGGTTAATTCTATTAACAGTACTTTGCTGTATTTATCCATATATGATCCCTGCTCCACCCTTTGCTTATATCTCTACGCGCGCGTAATTACGTGTGTGTGTGTGTGTGTGTGTATGTGTCGACACTCCCTCCACCACCCAGTATATTTCTATTTTTGCCCTTATACGCCGACAAAACATATATATTGCTCCAATCGTACCTGCGCCTATAATTGCTATATCAGTTGTAAATTATTAAGCCGTGGCTAAGTCTTTGGCAATTATTTCCAGAAAGTCATAGATTTATACATGATAAGACAATAGCCATTAAATGAGTTATCGACAACAATCCTAAGAAAACCGTAACTTGATAATAACTAGAATCTCCCCCCTCCACCCCCACCAACATGTATACAATATTTCAGTACAGTGTTATATATATTTTTTTGGCAATAGACAAAAACTTAATCTTCTTCATTTCCACTATCTCGATTACGTCTAAGGGCTGATTCGGGGGAAGCGGGGGGTGGGGTTGAGGGGGTGTGGGGCGGTGCAACGGTTTGCTCATTCAGAGTTTTGATTCGGTTTAATTTTTCTTGTCCAACAATAACGCACATTATACGCTTAGAATGGGCGGATGACGTCAGACCGATCACCCGTAATAGGTTTATTTGTTCGAAATATACTCGTTGTCATTTTGAGACAGCGGAATAACGGGTTCGTTTCCCTTTCTCGGCGATAGAACCTGCTCCTATCAACACTCAAATCTCGATAAATGGTTCGTTCTCCTAGATATTTTTTTTTCGTTTTCCATTCAAGCAATCTGAGGCATTCGTCAAATTTCCACTATTTATCTAAACATCCTGGTACCACCACACACACACACACACACACACACACACAAACACACACACACACACACACACACACACACACACACACACACACACACACACACACACACACACACACATATATATATATATATATATATATATATATATATATATATATATACAGACAGACACACATACCTAGGCGGGTGTTTTTTATAACAAATCAGTCGAAGTGTGTTTTGCATAATTCGGTTGCACACAGGAAGGACATTAAAGGCTTGGGTCGATTTGTGAAAGTGCCGAAATGGATAGAATTCGTTGCTATTGGCAACTGACTCTATCGGCAAAGGAATGTCCTTTGTTGGCGAACCAACTCGGGGAATTGGTTATTTGTGGCCTACAATCGTATCAGTTATAGATAGTTTACCTGACTAACGACTTACAGTAAGGTAGTCAGGTTTAACGTGTCCCAGGCGGCCGAGCAGGTAGTCTGTGTTTGAGCCTCTTTTAATCATTGGTGTATATTTCGGTATAGGAATGCGTGCGCGCGTGCGTACTTGCACGTGGGTGCTACTTCTAATTATGGCTGTCACTCTACGCGTGTGCACGCGCGCGCGCTCGCGCACCAACACACGCTTACACACGCGCCCGGGGGGGGGGTTGAGAGCGCGGATTTTGTTAACCCTCGGCGCTGGTCAGAACAATATCCCACAAACGCAGGTACGATTTAGGTTCGAACCCATAACCTAAAGATTTTAACTTCAGTGCTCTTACCAGTGAACTATGTACGCATTCTGGTAAAGAGGGAGATTTCGCTGTGCTTAGAATTATGTGCGTGTGCGCGCTTGCAGGCGTGCGCGTGTGTGGGTGCGTTCGTTCGTGCGTACTTGCCTCACACTTAGGTACGTATGACAAATAAATCTATAATATATATATATATATATATATATATATATATATATATATATATATATATATATATATATATATATGTTCATCCTACATACCTGTCTAACCGCATATCCTCCCACACATTCTTCATTACAATCGCAGATATATTTATAACTAGTTTAGAATTAAAACAATAGAATGTCAGATATCACGTGACATTCTATTTATTTTTAACAGCAGATTAAGATGGAAAAAACCCGTTATAATTCCCATAATTTGATTGGTTTACAAAATAAACGTGATTGGTTAACAAAATAAATGTGATTGGTTAACAAAATAAATGTGATTGGTTAACAAAATAAATGTGACTGGTTAATAAAATAAACGTGATTGGTTAACAAAATAAACGTGATTGGTTAACAAAATAAATCTATAAATCTATAGCTCTCAACCCATTACCGTTAGCGCAGTGATAGGGTAACTAATCTGGATATCTTGAAGTCAGAGTTCGAATCCGGCTTAAGCCTGTTTTTGTGACATGTTACCCTAAGGTAGTCGTCCCTCGGTTATACACATATTGTGTTCACCAGCGCCGGGTCTAAACAAAGAATTCCACTCACTCACTCACTCACTCACTCACTCACTCACTCACTCACTCACTCACTCACTCACTCACTCACTCACTCACTCACTCACTCACTCACTCACTCACTCACTCACTCACTCACTCACTCACTCACTCACTCACTCACTCACTCACTCACTCACTCACTCGCATCCAATGCTTTTAACCGATTAATGGCTTACCACGACGGATGGACACAGTCATTGTGTATTCCGACATCTCGTTGTTCCGACGGCCCTATATTCCGATAATTTGATGTTCCGACAGTTCGGTTAAAACCTCACTATTACATCCCCTAAACGGTCCTGATATCAGGAGCATAACACAATGTTTGTCATGGGGCGTATCTCATAGATCTGTCGAGATAGGACAACAACGGGAAAACACAATCTGATCTTGTGTGTATTATACAAAACGGTAGTCGAATGCTCTATCTCTAACAACATCAATAATAATAATAATAATAATAATAATAATAATAATAATAATAATAATAATAAATAATAATAATAAAGTGTTTCTATATCATAAGAGTTTTAAATCCTTACCATATGGATGGATGGTTGATGTGTTACGGTCATTTTATTTAGCGCCTTATTTAACTCGGGTTGCTCTAAGGTATTCTATTTTGAAAACATTAAACTTGTATATATTTATACATTAATAAACTGGTGTATATATTTTAAATAGGCCAATTTAAATAGGTGGGATTTAAGAACCTTCCAATTTTTGTTTGTTTCCTGCAAGTTTAATATGATGTGGCAACTTATTCACCATCCGGGGAGCTGACGATCGTAACTGTTTCTCTCAACACTTTATTGTGTGGCCAGGCTTTTCGGTATCATCAAAAGTGAACAGGACTCAGATAGCAGCATTTTGACTGGAATAGACTTCTGGATAAGAATTGCTACTAACTGCAGGTGTTATTACGTGTAAAAGAAACCCCAAAGAATATAGATGGCTACGATTCGTTGCCAGAAATCATTTATTGGTCAGGCTAATAGTGTGACGTCTCTCGTGAGTAAATCTCGATGTAAATGTTGCTGTTTTACGGCCACTCGTGGGTACCCGGTAGACTAAATGGGCCGGCGATCCCCCCCCCCCAAAGATGGGGCGAAGTGGAAGATGAAACATCGTTTTTGATAAATGCATCTGGTAAGAAATAGTGGTCGGTATGTTTATGACACTAATTCTGCGGTTCTGACCGAACCGCCGAATGCGAAGACATCCATTTGAACAAAATGGATGTCGTCTGTAGCGTGGCTGGTAGAACGGCGTCGGAAACGTCGGAACCGACAGACTGATTAATTATCCAGACATATTAATCAACGTTTGTGTTTTTGTACGTCTAATTTTATGAATTGGCATTTATAGGTTTGTGTATGACTTTATTTATTAACATAAATTTCTGGATCAGTCTAGGTATAATTTTTTTCGATATTTAGACTTAGAAATATATATATATATATATATATTTTAATATATATATATATATATATATATATATATATATATATAAGCTTAAAAGCAGCACTATGCCCGGACTTTAAAGCTTGCTCGTGTGGGGGGCTATTCGAGTCTTCCATATAACTAAGGGTTTAGAATAATACGAAATGAATTTTAACGAGTAAACATCATATAGTCCAAATCATAATTTAAACCAATATCATATTCACCGCCGTTTATATTTGCGAACACACAGACAAATAAACACACGCACGCACGCACGCACACGCACACACACACACGCACGCGCACACAGTTTGAAGCATGGATGTAATGTCATTTTCTGATTATGGTTTATACAGTATGAACTGAATTCTTGGCTAAATGTGTGATTTTGCGTGCGTGCGTGCGTGCGTGCGTGCGTAAGCGTGTGTGTGTGTGAGTTTGTGCGTGTACATGCGCACGCACACACAAACATGTTTACCCATATTCCTGTTTCTGTAAGCTGACTCTGTTGAAGGCTAATAATTTCTCAACTAGTTTTATTAGGTTGACCTGACGAGTAGGTTAGCTCAATGTCTCACATATCCAATGTCAGGACCACACCTCCTCCAGCCCCCCTCCTCATACCATCTACCCCCCCCCGCCCCCCCCCCTTCCCCCAGATGAGAAACGTTAATCATCAACCTTCTCATACGTTAATAAAATACCTGGAAACCGGAAACGGAATACACGTAGGAAATCTTCCACTAGAGAATTACGTAACATAATCCTTCTGGATCCAGTTACGGCTATTTTGTATAATTTGCTGCCGTTTAGAATCCGTGTCTCTTGATGAAGGGATAACCGGTTTTTTTTTTTTGGGGGGGGGCATGGATTCGTATCCGGACCTGATTTTTGAAGGAGTTCACGATCCGTTTATTGTTACGTGTATCCTTGATATTAACCTGTACAGTCCCTCGAAATGAATCAACTCCACGGGAAGCATCCCGTGTCTGTTCGGCAGCCGTCGGTGAATAATGTACACTATTCTACCTCGATCAGGCGGGTTCCAACTGGGAACCACCACAGACGCAAGTATTAGTTCGATTCGAACCCATAATCAAGAGGTTTACAACACAAAACACTAAGACCTGTGCCATGGAAGTCCCGCAACAATAACAACACAACTACTTCGCGTCACAAAACAAATTATTAACTATTATTATTCCTGTGTTTTGATCTTCTCCTTCCTTACAGCTGAATGGGCGAGGGGGGCTCCCTCAATGGTCTAACTGGTAGCGCGGTCGGCCACGGAACTTAACCACCTGAGTTCTAATCTCGGCGTAGGCAATCTCTGAAGGGTGTTTCATCTTTGACTTCGTCCCATAACATTTGGAGGTCGCTCGGCCCATTTATCCTACTTTGAGCGCAAAGTGGTCGTAAAATATCCAAACATTTCACAAACAATTATAATTGAACGGACTACGGGTTACGTCAATTGCGCTATCGGTAGCTTAGGATATCAGACTCCGGCGACGGGCGACTGAGTGTCTCGCTCACTATCAACTCGGCCACAGCGCGACCGAGATATCCGAAGTGGGACGCGTCCGTGGTCTAACCGGTTGCGGGTTGGATCACAGATCACTACCACCCGAGTTATAATCTCGGCGTGAGCATATATGTATGTAGGATGTTTAATCTTTTACTTCGCTTCATTAACTTTGGAGGTCGCTCGGCCCATTTAGCCTACCGTAAAACAGCAATCATCAGATATCCGAAGAGATGACTGTATTCGGCGAGATATATCTATTAGACCACGTGCTTCCGTTGTTGAACACGTGTCGTTGAGGCCGCAGTATGAGATTAACAAATATGCAAAATGTTAATTGACAAATGGTCACGATTAAATGGACACCGGTCTGGGCGCATCATTCGGAGAACAAAGAAGACAACTCGACGATGTTTAACACTTTGCTCTTCTTTCGCCGTCGAAGATTAATACCTTTGTCCTTTAGGTTCGTCTTCTCGGGGGAGGGGGTGGGGGGTGCTAGAGCTCTGGGCGGCATGGGGGGGAGGTTGTGCGGGTTGAATGAGACGTTATCACACAAAACAAGTAATTATGTCTGATTCTCATCGGATTAAATCTCAATTTCAGCCGTCTCTCCATTCCGGCCATTTTCTTTTGCCTTTTTGTCGGTAAATAGAATGCCCGAGGACGGAGCCAGTCGGCTGGGGGACGAGATGTTCGTGACTATCGTCAAAATGGTCATCATCTTCGGCCGCGTATAATATCACGAGAAGACGTTCGCGATTAACGGACACCTTAAGATTCCTATTACGTTATCATTTATCACGGAGGTGGCGCCCCCTTTGGCGTAAATGGTAGCGCCGATGGTCAGAGACCTCTAGCAGCGCTGTTCAAATCACTGTTTGGCCAGTTCTGAAGGTTGTTTCAGCCATTACTGGAACCTCACTACCCACGGACGTCGCTCTTCCCACTCGGCCCACGGCGCGTCCAAGAGTGGCCGCAAAATGGCAATATTTCACATTTATCATCGGGAAATGGGAAACGTAAGTTTGGACCAATAAGCTTCGGCACATATCTAAGTAGGTCATTTTGTATACGGATCCAAGGGTCGATTAGTTAGCGGTCGTGATTATACATGGATAGCTCAGAAGTAACGGGCTCGGGTTAGAAACAGTGGGGTCCTCGGTTTGATTCAACGCACCACCGGTTACTGATTTTTTGCTCTCTCATTGTCTCAGATCAACATCCGGTGAGAGATTATTTTCTGGATTATGCGTGCATAAGTAGGATCCGGACAGTGTGCGACCTCGACGCGTTAGTGCTAACACCATTTTGTACAACATTATGACAATGACAATGAATTTATTTTCCAATTTACACTTACATATTTTTACATATTTTTAAAATTTTTTTATATATTTTATACATTAACAATTATTCATTTGTGCAAATTGGGGGGACCTATGTAGCTAAATAACTGTTTGTTTGTTTGTTTGTTTTGTTGTTCGGGGAGAATCCCCAGGCTGTCGCTTAATCGGCACAGCCTCTATGTTGGAGTGGTCGAGAAACCTCCTCCCCCACCACTCACAGGGGGGCAGTACGGAAAGATGGAGCCGAAATACCCTGAGGGTGGTCACTGCCAGAGTGTTTTACGTCCTCAGGGGGTTTTTAACGTCCCCCTTTATTTTAAATAATTCAGTGGAGACGGCAGCGCCATTTAACGTGGTCAGCCACCCACGATGTAGTGAGCCGAGAAATTAATCCCTGGAAAAGTTTCGACCTCTTACGGGGTTCGAACCTGCGACCGTTGGCACCAAGTGCCGGGTGCTTAACCGCTAGGCCACCGGAGCTCACTAAATAACCGTCTTCCCATTGGTCCCCATTTATATCACAATAACACGAGCAGAAAAATACAAAATGTTAAAATTTTACTGTTTTGCGGCCGCTTTTGTGCACATTGCAGGTTAAATGAGCCAAATGATCTACGGAAGTAATGAGACGAACTGAAAGATGAAACATCCTCCAACATTAGCCCGTGATTGGCAGCCAGACGTGTTCATTGTTTTTAAACGACAGATAGTAATTACTATGACTGGATTTCACAATAAAAGTAATAATAATAATAATAATAATAATAATAATATATGTAAACGAGGATCCCTTACCAGGACATGTAAAAGAGTTATAATTATATGGAATAATATCTTGGGTCATAGATATGTCCTCCAAAATCATCGCTTCGTAAATAATATTCTCTTTCACTCTAAGAACTTTAACATCTGAATTTTGCGCCACATCAGCCAGAAGAAGAATACAGTCGTCATGCAGTTGATGGCATACAGCGGCATAGATATCTAGACTGTGGTTCGAATCTCACTATTACTCGTGCTTCCAGGATGTTTCATCTATTCTACCCACAGAGTCGGGCCTCGGCATTATGTTCCAATATGTTAGTTGGTTGGCTCGCTCACTCACTCACTCAATCACTGACAGAAATTAAATTTCCATCCCAACTTTTAATTCGTCCCGAATAAGAACCCCCCCCCCCTTCCGTAATAGATCGAATTAACTTTGATATGATTCCATACACGTAATAAAATATTGACGAGATATAAGTGTCCAGTTACGACGGAAATTGTAAATATTTTCTTGTAAGAAAAGCAAAAAAAAATTAAATATGACAAGCAGCCATACATATATCAACAAATGGATGAATATTGAGACATGGCGAAAGGACCAGGTTCAAAACAACCGAATGTTGGAAATGCGGCTCTTGTGGATAATCGGAAAAGGGGATTCCTTGTATAGAATTAATACATAACACTGGACACTAAAATTGACCAATCATACATATCCCTTATTTAAATCTACTTGACTCGTACGAACAACCAGCTGCTCTGTTTGGTTTAGCTATTTATCAAATAATCTGCCAGATTGCATTATGTTTAATTTTATGTTCAACCAGGACATGTCCAACTCGAGATTGACAAGACAATTTGATTGATCGTATGTGGCTAGAGGTCAATCACAGTTTATTGGGACCCTCCCACTGTACGGCTTTTCGATTATGTCGAATAGAGGGACACACTTTGGGTCATCTCCGGTGTCCCTATTCCAATCCAATTATACCTTTAATAAGTATTCAAGAGATGTAACCTGCGACTACGGAAAATCTCCAAACTGTTTTCCTCTGATTTACAATGTTTATCGTGATTAATAATTATAATTAATATATATAATTTTATAACCTTATACGTCTGTTCGGTAATTAAATAGTATCCCACTCTGGATGTCGTTCACCTCAACTCCGATAGATAGACGTTGATCCAGTTATACGGATCCCGAGAAAAGGTTTTAGATTATTTCCAGTTTTCGCACATATCTAAATCATAATCTGGGAATGTGTGTCTCATTTGATATAATTATGGCCTAGACATATGACTAATTAATAAAAATTATATCGAAAATAAAACAAAAATTAACTTATAGTAGAAAAGGTCATTAACAGTGTGATATTTAAGGTAAATGTGTGTAGGATATCTATATACCTGTATGTGTGCGTGTGCGCGCGCGCGCGCGTGTGTGTGTACGTGTGTGGCACAGAGAAATACGACTCGTGAATATAAACTCTGAATGGTCCTACGTGGCTGGTAGGACATTCACATCTGCCAGCTCGAAATGTTTATACGCTTATTTATCCCCTGATGAATCAGCCAGAGTTGATATTCTGGGCCAATTTCTTTTTTCCGCACTGCTAGCGCGCGCGCACACACACACACACACACACACACACACACACCCGTTGATGGTTGATGTTTTACGGCCACTTTTGTCCACATGACAGGCTAAATGGACTGAGCGACCTCCAAAGGTAATAAAGCGAAGCGAAAGATGAAACACCCTTCAGATATGCCCACGCAGAGATTCGAACTCATGTGGTAGTGATCAATGACCCAACGCGCTACCAGTTAGACTACGGAGGCTCCGACACACACACACACACACACACCACACACACACACACACACACAGAGAGAGAAGAAACATACACACACACAGAAAGAGAGAGAGAGACACACACACACACACACACACACACACACACACACACACACACACACACACACACACATATATATATATATATATATATATATATATATACGAGTATATAGTGTATTATTTAATAATTTAAAAATATGGCAATTTATTAACTTTCATTACTCTAGAATTGAAAGATCAATGAACCCTGTCGAATGTAATTATCTAAATAATAAATAAGTCATAGGTTTTAAATTTTCTCACAAATTCTAGTCAAAACATGCCAGTCTGTGTATTAAAACAATACATAAGTAATATAGACAAAACAAAGAAAACAATATCGCCATTAAGCAGCCATTTACTATTTAATGGCGGTCCGGTTACATTTCGGCGCAGTTCATTTCACTGAGCGGACGTGGCATCCGATACCACCTTATACGGAATACTTTCAGGGGACCCGTAGGCCTATATTCATTCTCGCAGATGTAACGTGGAGCAAGGTGTTGGGTGTACAGCCAGATGCGATGGCGATTGATTGTTAAAAAGTACGAAAATAAACGTGACAATTAATAACGTGACAATTAACACTAGAGGGGTGCAATTACTGTTACATAATCATTAACATAGCCAGTATTAATTATCAACGTCATCATAATCAGTACCTTTGTTTGGCTAATATATCTAATATTTATCTGCAATTATCAGGTTTATTTATGGAAACGTGTTTATGAAGAACATTTGATCCCAAACATGTATATTTTTATGCGGGTAAGTACACACATCACAATCAATCACAACAGTGCGTGCGTGTGTGCGTGTGTGTGCGTGTGCAACCATCGCGTTGCGGATTCCCCTTAACGAAGCGCAGCCATAAGCAACGGCCTGATGGAAATCTACGCCTTTTACTTAAATCCGTCGATATATATCTCAATTTCCCGGCCACGAACTATCAAAGTTTAACTTGACGTGAACCGAAAAACCTTAAACGACCATCCTACCTTATTTGGCGTTTATCTTCGGTTGGTCGCTGTTGTCAGTTTTCCCTTCACTAGCGAACCTGGTGAGAAATCCTTCAGTTAAAACAAAAGGCCGGACAATTGGCGTCGCGTAGGTTTCGCTTTTGGGACTCAGATTTGCTGCGGTTTCGTTGTCTCCGGCATGTTCCACGCGGGCGGGGAAGGGGCTAATCCGTAACAACAAAGAACCGTAACTCGGGCTGACAATTCACTCGGACGCCGCGATTTCATAGACGAGCTTGGCGGGATAGATTGGCGGACATTTATAGAACGCATTGCCCGCCGGTCGGTTGTTGTGTGGGTGAAGCCCGGAAGTACGCAGACGCGATGCTGGCCGACGTCTTCAATTTTGGATGAGCGCCAAAACGAGTGGCGATCGGTATCGAACCAAGTTCGTACTAAGGTGGACCCGTTCGGCGGTCATCGTGCCGCCGGCCGTGAGGACGAATCGCTGTTCCGGTTTGGGGATGGCCAGATTCCAGTCTCCGCGTCCGGCAGTCGCCGTAAACCTTGCGTCATGAGAAATTTGCATAATCTCTAAACCGGGTCAGGACGCCCCACTTATCTTAATTGGATATGATTGAGTGGAGACGCAGGTGTTTTTGGTGCTGGTTGGATTTTTTCCGCCGCACAAGGTAAATCTATTGGCGCACGCGGCGGGCGTGATCGTTCCAATGCTCGTACCGACACGGGCACGGCAATTCCTCGGCGGCGGTGCACAAACGGTGAAATGCGAAGCCGAATGCCGGGTAATCGCCGCTACGTAAACACTGAGTACAATTAAGGAAAATTCACGGGAAAACACTGAAACGCTAGAGGATACTGGGCAAGAAACAGCCCACCTGTTATCGTCCCTTTGTAAATAAGATAATGATGTCTTTCCACTTATGATGGCAAAACTCCAAGAACACCTGTGGCTTTTTTATCATCATTATTTTGGACACTTTATACAGAAGATAGAATTGTCAAAGTTTTAATGTACGCCATTAATAGATGGATATTATATTACGTTTAAGTATTACAGTTTCGAATTAAATAATCTATTCAAGAGCTAGAGCATTCGATTTAAATAATCTAATAGCATAATGGTGGTGGCGTATTGTGCGTGTGTGTGTATGTGCGTGCGTGCGTGCGTGTGCGTGTGTTAACCAATCAGAGTACACTTCGTGCGATGAAGCACGACCGTACGACATACTTTTGCCGAAATCTGACCGGAAATGCTCGAGTTAACAGATCCGGTTTCCGGAGCTGGAAGGCTTATTTGATCTGGACACTTACACGAATTTCGTATTACATGATAGCAAATTTGGTCTGTTCGGTTTATCGGGCGTTCTCTACGAGCTGGCCGCTGACCAAAGAATGGCACACCTTTGTCCCTATCAGATAGAGGGCTTATATTTCGGGGGGTGCCACTAGATTTACGCCACCTGGTGACGTATGAAGTACGTGTGCGGCTAACATACACAGAGAGAGAGAGAGAGTGAGAGAGAGTGAGAAAGAGTGAGTGAGAGAAATGCCCAACGTGATCGAATGATTTGGTTGGGTTTTCGGTGGGTGGTAATGTGGGTGTTTGGGTGGGTAGCCGGCGGTGGAGCAGGTGGATGGCTTAATAGGCGATGATCGTTTGAGGGAGGAGGGGGGGGGCTTCAGAGTAAAGATAAGCTCTATCCTTCTGATTATGGATACTTGTCTCTTCCAGGAATCCCCAAAACACAATCGAGCCGGTTTTTTCTCGATGTTTATGTTTGTGCTTTCATTCAGCGACTTGGACGTTCCGATAGCGCAGCGATTAGAGCGCCGTACTGCAAAATCCGAGGTGGCGTGCTCGAATCCGACTTAAACCTGCGTTCGTCACAGATTTCAACCACCCCGGTACAGATCACCGCGTGGACATGTCTGTAGGGAGTTTGTTTTTATCTTCCACTTGGCCCTATTACCTTTGCATGCAGGTCGCCCCATTTAGACTACCTTGTGTAAAAAAATGGCCACCAAACATCCACAATTCGGTCACGTGTCTGGTGTGAGCTGCGCCGAACCCAAACTACTCACTCGTTCAGCATCTTGTTGTGAACCAAACATTATTCCTTCTGTAGCCACGGATAAAAAGCATTCAGCATTCGTCAACTATATATATATATATATATATATATATATATATATATCCTTCCGAACCGGGCACCTTTTAATGAATGACTTCTAATAAGGTGCTGACTATCCACCACACAAAACGTATTTACTTCCGAGTCAACTTTAAATAGGTTGCGGACTGCCATAATGCGGTTTAGTTTAATTCGAACTCACTTTTTTTAAAACATAACATCTTCATCTGTGAGGCGCTGCTGATATAATTGGCGCTAAAATAATTGAATCTACGACAAAAAAAGGTGTGAATCAATTGTTTCGGGCCATTTTATGGCTACACGTTTTTCACGTCGAGCCCACGCGCCCACTTTGAAGAACAACCTATTTGTCGGCGTTATGAAAAACCTTTAACGGTAAATGTCTCGTGAAATTAATGGAAGAAAATCTGCTAGTAAGCAAGTGCGATAAAATGGTCTCTGACTAAATAATCCAGAATTCCATTATAATCCCTGGATCAAATATAGTCTCATTCTTATAACGGGATATAGGACGGTTCGACCGGTTCTAGAACAGTGCGCCGCAAACCGCGAGGTTGCGGGTTCGAATCCGGCTATTGGCTTCTAGGCTAAAATGTCTAATCTGAAGACCTCATTTGGTGTTTCTTTTGGGATTTAGTCTCTACTTTCACTAAAGAACAATGGCTCAGTTTGAAATATTCGACATCGTTTGGTTGATGTGTCTCGAACTTCGAGGTCAGACAACTGATAAAAAATGTCATTAGATAATCGAAATATTGGACGTGCACGGATACGAGCAGTTGTTTGAACCGAAGACCAGCTGTACCAGCTGCTAAGCGGTGTTTAGTATTTAGAGATCGTCTGCTGGCAATCGTACTCTTATAGCGGGCGCGTGAATGGCTCGACCGGGTTAAAGATAGTATGCTGGCTGAGGCCATGTTGTCGTTGTTGTTGTTATTGTTGTTATTGTTGTCTTCGGGAGATACAACACCCTTCCATTAGTCATAATATAGTTTTAATTCGGTTCATCTTTATCATAAAATGTTTTTAAAACATGAACTAAAACAGGACAGGGTTACTCCGAAACCACTTTTATTGGCAATAACTTCGTATGTTTTGTTTTTGAAAATTTCTTTTCTTTTCCATTCTACCCCAGAATATTCGTATTTAAATCTACGGGTTCTCGGTTCGAATCGGAGTCATACCTGGATTTGTGGGATGTTTCTCGAGTAACTCGCCCCGCGGCTATATATGCCAGACGTGATCGATGCCGATGCTAAGCGAGCCACTCACTCATTCGTCCACTGACTAACCCGGATCTTTGTGCGTCAGTTTCTGAGTTTCCGCTGTCCACCTTATTACTGGTGTATGTATATATGAGCTAATTATCCGATTTGTTATATCAACCTTTTTTCCAATGTGGTCAAGACATGTGTGCTGCGTCACATAATCGTAACCATGACCCATACCATGTTCGTCCTATCCTGTCTGTTACCTCACGTAGTTGTGAGATAAGATAACGGATGGGGGTGGTACCTATGATTTTATGAAATTAATAAATCTGTCTTATCTTTGACGAAAATGATACTTTCTTGGGAAAATATTTTTTCTTCATGTTTACAGTTTACGGGCGATAATCTATTAGAACCTTGAAAAGATAACAAAGTGTCAATCAAAGTTACGATGATGATGTTGATCTGTCATGTTACACTCGATTTTTAATCGTTTACAGGATATACAATCTTGTTGTATGTATTTAATTATGTTTCCTGTAATAATCATATTTCGGTTATTTAGCACAAATACCTATCCAAAGAGAAGCTGGTCAAAAAATGTATTCTTTGTTCGTAGCACAAAAAAGTGCACATATTAAATGCATTGCGCGTAATAACGAAGCCTTGCATTTTGTAACAAGCGCAAAACATCCCGACAATGTACAAGATTGTTGTGATATATCAGGGATAAGAGGTATTGACGTTGATAAAATAAATGGTGTATTACAAGATTTTAATTTTGCTCATTCGAGTACAAAATGTGCAGTAATTAAGAAATATTGTACGAGTTATATCATAATTATAAACATCTATAGGGCTAATGTCCTCGAAAACAATCGTGCTCAGTGGCGCCCCTAGTGCAGGGATTGGGCAAACTCGTAGTCCAGCTACAATGGAAAATTCGTCAACAAATGATCGGATGCAGTGGAAACTTATGTTTGTGAATTGCGGGGTATATATGGTAGAGGATTGAGTACGTTATTAAATGCTTGGAATATTTCCATTCGCAAGGATTGGGATAGACGAAACAAAACGCAAAGACGTTTCATTGAACCATTGTCAGGTTATGCGCACGTTACAATTATGATATTTTAAAGGTTTTTACACTTTTTAATCAATGTATTTCACACAAAGAAAATACTGTGTTAAAACGTATTGCTAGAATAATATGTTTAAACATGGGTACTACAATTGGTGCCAATTTACGGAAAATGTGTTTGGACACTGATGTTAATTCATTTCAATTAACACGTCAGACACTATTCGTCCTTCGAACACACATTGCTGGTGTCTGTTACACTTTGCTGCTGTTTGTTAAACATTGCTGGTGTTTGTTACACTTTGCTGCTGTTTGTTAAACATTGCTGCTGTCTGTTACACTTTGCTGCTGCTTGGTATAACTTGATGTAACGTGTTAAACGTTCAATCACTTGTTACACACTACTGACGTTTGTTACACACTACTGACGTTTGTTACACAATACTGACGTTTGTTACACAATGTTGTTATTGTTACACTATACATTCATTGCTAACTAGTTAAACCTAAGAATTATTTAACTAACCCGCCATTTAATAAATGGTAAGAGAATCTAACATAGTTTATGATATTTTAAAATAGTTTATGACAGATCATGGTGGTTTATGATGGTTTATTGTGGTTTATGATAATTTATTGTGGTTATGTTGGGGTATGGTAGTATATACAATGGTTTATGGTAACAACTTATGGTTTATAATGGTTTATGACAACATATTGAGGTGTATGGTGGTTTATTGTGGTTTATTATGGTTTATTGTGGTTTATTGTGGTTTATTGTGGTTTCTGTTAGTTTATTGTGGTTTATGATGGTTTACAAAAGAAGTTAAATGCCAAACGTTCAACTATTTTTATGGCAACCTTACATAGTTCATAGGATTTCATAAAGTATTCATCTCCTAGTTTACAGAAATTACAGCTGATCGCGTGGTTGTGTACAGACATATACCACTCGGGTTCACATCTCAGCCTTTATAAGTCGTTCACGTCCATTTCGTTCATCACGTGAATGAAGGTGACCGTTAAACCAGAAGAACCACAGGTTAAAATACAAATTTGGTATATCATCATCATCATCATCATCATCATTTAAATTAATATTATTATCATCACTATCATCGTTACTATCATCATCGCCATATCAACATCATCACCATATTCGTCATCATCATCATCATCATCATCATAAACATCATGTTGATCAGTCGATAATTTAGTGAGCGACGATGGGACATATGGTTCTGGAGAACATCCGACAGATAACGGCGGGTTCGACTCGAACCCCATGACGTCGCCAGCAGTACCGCAGCGCTCTAATCATTGTGCTATGGAGGAGTGCCCTGGCTCGGCGTAGACAATGGTGCCCGTATATCCTTCACGGTGTCCCTTTGAGTGTCGTAAAACGCGACAAAGGGAAGCGACACTTGAATGGCCTTTTGTGTTGACAGTCAGACTCTATTGAGTTTCTCGCTGACTCTGTGTAAATATTGGACACTCGACTAATAAGACGTACGACGAATTGTCTTATAAATCGAAATAATAGGACAAGTACGATATGTGTGGGCGTGTGTATGTGTTTTAGGATTATTATATATATATATATATATATATATATATATATATGTGTGTGTGTGTGTGTGTGATGTGTGTGTGTGTGTGTGTGTCTTGGCACTGGCTCAGAGCATCAAAACCTAAACATCCCTAAAACCCTATACGTCCATCAAATTATGCATAGTCAAATCTACGCATTCACAAACGTAAACATTTATAAATCCAAACGAAATACACCTACACATACACAAATCTGCGCATACCTAAACCTATATACAAATAAACCTTTAACCTGACCTCATTCCAATGATGGGGTAACGGCAACTACCAAAAGATCGTTATAGTTATAGTAATGCGTTATGGAGCCGCTCTCCCTCCCTCCCTCTATCCCTCTCTCTCTCTCTCTCTGTGTGTGTGTGCGTGTGCACGCGTGTGTGTGTGCTTAGCCATGATGGCAGTCAAACGTTCGATGCCGTCAAAATTCGATGCCGTTTTTTATTGAATACAATGAAATAGATTAAAGAACTGCAGGAACAAGAGGACACTTTAATCAGGAAATGGTTTACAGGTAAGTTGTTTTTACTGTAAATTGAATCCTCTCTGCTTTATGATGGAAAACAAAGTACTGATTATATAGTGTGGCACCATTCTGGTAATCATTATATATATATATATATATATATATATATATATATATATATATATATATAATATATATATAGTAGAACTGAGCATCTCATATTTTGTCACTAGACACGTCACGATGTCACATCCACGGACGTTAAACCTGTCTGTCTGTCTGTCTGTCTGTCTGTCCGTCTGTTATCGTTTTAGTGTCGGTATGTTGTAGGTGTATAAGTGTGTGTTTGACATTAACCCTCCCCCCCCTCTGTCCCAGCTCATTGTGTCTCATGCTTGATGAAGGTTTGTAGCTGAAGCTTTCAAATGTACTATACAAGATATATACTATATGTGTTTGTCTGTTCGTACTAACGAAATATCATATATATATATATATATATATATATATATATAACTAGCTATAATTGTGCGTACATTTCTTGGCGGCCGTGTTGTATTTTGTACGGCAGTGAAATCGTCCAGAGTCAAAGAGCTCGGGACATGAACGTGGGATACCATGGCAGAGGTCTGTGGGAACTTCGATATGTTCACGCCTGGCTGTATGGCAGGCAAAACTTGCACAGTCGCTCACTTGCGAGCGCGTGCAGTGCCGCTACACCGCCGTATGAAGTCCCCACGCGCGCGTCCGCTCGCGTGCACGCACGCGCGAAAACGACTGAAACCCGAATCATCGCGATTTAGCCTATTCTCACGGCGTTCCAGTCGAGTATATTAAATACAGACATCCGGGTCGTGTAATATTCATATCACAGGTATGCAGTGTTCGTATCAACAACCAAAAAAATGGCTTACTGGGAATTGACTCACTGGAAACGAGAAAAAAATTCTTTTCGGACTCTATAGGTAGGTAAATGAGGTAAGATGAGGCGTACGCCTCCGGCTGAGATACGTTGAGGTTTTTTTAGGAGACCAGTCGAGGTAAAATGATCACAGCCAAAAAAGTCGGTCGGGTCCACGCGTAAATATTGTATAGTCCAACTAAATTGGTATCATTCCGCCTACCCACCTGTTCTTCCGTCCAGCTGTTCGCCCGTCGGCCTTTTGATCTCGCATCATCCATGCCAACATCGTTAAGTCGTTGGCTCCGGTGTTATAAATACTCGTTCGTTCTTTGTTTTACGCGTTGCTCGGTGGCCGATGGCGGTCGCGTTCGGGTTTGTTATGGTACCGAAGCTCGGAAGACGATACGTGGGTGGTCCGGTTAGACCTGGTAACGGCATCGCGGCCGGCCGAATGGTGCGGGCATGGGAGGTACATGAACTGAGATCGGCCGGAGGGGGTACGATTTTGTTAAAGGCCGAATTAAACCCGGAATGACGTCGTTCGTCAACGAACGGCGTGGGAAAGTGTTTTAAATTCAAAGCAAAGGCGACATAATGTGACATCGGAAAGGGAGGGAGGACCAGTGACATGTTTTAACCCCCCTCCACCCGGAGGGGGGATAATCGAATATATGTGTCAACCGAACAAAGGTTAGCAAGTTGGGAACGGATAATTATTGCTGAGTCGATTATAACTCGTCGTAATGATGAGTTATGACGTGGTTTATGACGTATTCCGCACGTTATGACGACGGTAACCCTATCTGATGACGTCTTCGTCTCATCTTCGCTGCTACCTGTACTATCCTGTTTGGGAAAAACCGGATAGTTGAGTTTTAAGCTGCTGGCGCACGCACACACACATAACACACACACACACACACACATACATACACACACACACACACACACACACACACACACACACACACACAACACATACAACACACACACACACACATATATATATATATACATATATATACATATATTCATGACGCCTGCCCGTTGTAAAAACTGATCTTTGAAGACAGTGACAATTGGGTTATATGGTTTATATAGTATTGCTTTGAAGAAAGATACAGCAATTGAAAAATAGCTATAAATAGGGCTGCTTAGATAATTAAGCTAAACATTCTCACTACTGCCGTGATCTGACTTGGGTGTTTTACACCCAAACTCCACGGCTGTAGGTGATTCGTATTTTGATTTTGCTTGGCGGCTTAGGGACTGGTGAGACATTACACATGTCTCAGCAAGAAAAGTCGCCACTCTGGATTCAGTCCCCTGAAGAAACGTCCAGAGTTTGAATTCACGGTTCGAGATTCTCTGTGCCTGTGCCTTATTATACACAGCTAAAACACACACACACACACACACACACACAACACATACAACACACACACACACACATATATATATATATATACATATATATACATATATATATATATATATATATATATATATCGCATGGAGCTGATTTAACACAGTGAACTCCCAATCAGCGGTGTTTCCAGGTCGGATCAGATGATTATTTATAAATTAAATTAATTTTAAGAAGATAATTGTTAGATGCATCATATCATGAGTCATATAGCAAGATGAATATAAGATAGGGCATCGTAACGGGGATAATACATTTTAATGAAGAGTTTTTAAATATTAATGCAGAGTTATTACATTAGAGTATTAACAGCCATGACATTTACATAAACATTGCAGGAATGGCTGATTCAGAAAATAAAATAGCTTGATCACTTTCAATACACGATATCATGCATAAATGCCAATGTTACACTAATAGGAATAACCCATTGAATTATAATCTATGTGTGATCATCGATTTTATCCATTCACATCCTCATGTCAGATGGCAAAGGTTCTATAAAAAATAAGTTTGAACTAGACAGGCCGGACCATGACAGCCAGACAAATCGCGCTGTATGTTACTTATTTCAGTGGCATATATCTATTGGATGAAGTCTATGCCATTCCTATTAAATGCCAAATTGTGATCTGTAGATCCCATATCCTTAATGGACTAAAACCAAAATCCAAATATAGCTGGTAAATAGCCTAAATACAGCTCTTCAGTATGTCATTTATCGGTCACTATACCAGTAAATCGCGAAGTAACACAATGATTCTTAGACTACTAACCCGAAACCGTAGTGTGAAATTCAGCCGCATGGTGGCCGCAGGGATAATTGAATCGGCCTATACAGTGGCATAGAGTGGGGTGGGTTGTGTGCAAACCAGACTATAATTTTATTACTTTCTCGTGATTTCGAGGTATGTTTTTGTGTGTTTATGCTCATTTTCCAAATGGCTGAATTTTTAAGTTGTTGCTATTTGTAGTCTATATACGTGTGGTTGCTGAAGGGGGGGGGACAATTTGGCTATCGCACAGGGTGCTCAAAGCTCTCGCTACTCCACTTAATTAATGGAAGTTATATTACTCTAAAATGTAGTTCTTTATCTCGTTAATATTTCCACATTAACCTGACTTCGGATGAGAATTATATATCATAGCATCTCGGAAGATTCATTGACCATCTAGAGAGATACATAAATGTGTCTTACAAAGCTTCCTGTTGTATCATGTCGAAGTCTATCACCACCCCCCCCCCGGAAACATCAACTGAGAGTCCGTTGAATAAAACCTGTATAACGATCAGGATCCACGTCCGAAGATCACATACAATTCGGTTGATTATTGATTGTTGATTGTCCTGGAAGTGTCTCTCGGAATACGTTTCACACTGAATTACTGTATTATCAGATAATTATTTATAACGCCGTCATTCAGTGGGTATTAATGTCAAGGTATTTACACTTTGTTAGTACACACACCATGTAACACTGGATGTAGACAATGTGGACATATATGGCGCATTCTTTTATCAGAAATTCATACATGACCTTTCTCCACGCAACGACCTTGACCTGTTGATAATCCCGTGTGAGTGGGAGTTTTGTTTGTATTTAGTTTTTCCATATTTATCGTTTGTTATTCACTT
This sequence comes from Paralvinella palmiformis, assembly GCA_025642065.1. Lineage (NCBI taxonomy): Eukaryota > Metazoa > Annelida > Polychaeta > Terebellida > Alvinellidae > Paralvinella > Paralvinella palmiformis. The sequence continues at coordinate 124,878 of JAODUP010000919.1, forward strand.
GGAAACAACACACAGGATAACTCAATCAAAACATAACACTATAATACTATTATAAGCCAAATTATTTGCTCGATTCGCCACTTTCTGCCATATAATAATTCCATAGTCCGTATTGTCGACACCAGCTCAGACGAGCTAGATGGTGAATGGTGGTGATTGCAGGCTTCCTGGAAGGTCTACTGATCCGTATATTTGCCGAATGGAGTCTATTCACGATGCTCTCCAATATTCCCTGCACAAGTCCGACGCTCAACCCGTGATTCCCGAATCATACCAAGGTCAAGTAATGGACTTACGGCTATATTGTCTTCTTGGAACCCCCACTACGCTGTCTGTTTTTAGCATCGCCAGTTTCACGGAACCCGACCTTCGGGATTTTCGTCGACATCAGGACTGAGGCCAAATGATATGAGAACTCCTGATCGTGGTTCTCCCCCTCCTCAGCTTTAATCTACGCCATAATGTCAGAGAATCGTACGAAGATGCCATGCCAATTACCTTGGCACGCACCCAATGACCTCTTTGCTCGTTTGTAAATATGTATTCGTCAAAGAAATTGTGAAATGTATGAAAGCGTGAAAGAGTGGAACACGGTATCAATAATAACAGATGACAACGGGCTGTGATTGGCGAGAAATTGACACTCTTTTCTTGGGATCATTATCACATCTACAACAATGTTATACATCCCACATATAGTTAATTATTGTAAACATCACATAAACATACACAACCGAAAAATTAATAAGCTTTCCGCAGATGTGCGATATATTGCTTTAGGGACAATTTTCATAAGGATGTGGTGGATTAAACATCTGCGTATATATATATATATATATATATATATATATATATCGCAATTTATGTCCATATCATGTATTAACACAATAAATAGTCGTGATAAATTTACTCATAGATTAAAGAACAACAACACAAAATTTCAGATTTTCATACCAACGCACTAATTATGGTAGGAAAAAAATTAAAAATAAATTTAATGGAATTAAGTAGTTCGTAAAAACAAAAATATTGTATACGTGACTAGATTTCCAGGAAGGTTTTTTTAGTTTCTGTTTGCATTCATTAAGACAGATAGTTCCAGATGTTGGTAGGCCCCCACGGAGTATTCGCGGTTTTATTCCTTCGGTTCGATTCACGGTTTTCAATTTGCAAACCGCGGTTTATTTCGATTTTCTAAAACGGCACGTTACTCCTCCGTCGTGTGCTCGCATACGATGATAGGAGAAAATCCCGGATTTCCAATGACGTTTTCTTTGACGTCATGCGAATTTCCGATGACCCGTGGGTTTCAGCCAATCACAGTACCCGATACCGCACAACGTGATATTTGCACGGGCTATCCCAGATCAAACCCTGTCGTCTGGGCGTGAAAAGAAACGGTTTCTCAGCAATTTGTCTAAGCCTCCAAAATCGTATAAATCCTTTGTTCGAAAACTTTTCGTCCACCCGATGAGAGAAACACTTGGGGGTGTAAGAGAAAATATTTTTAAAAACTAACTGTATGCAGGATGTGTTGGATCCTGGTATAAGTCTGGAAATATTAGGTTTTGTTGTTCGAGGAGAATCCCTAGGCTGTCGCTTAATCACCACAGCCTCTATGTTGGAGTAGTTGAGAAACTCCTCCCCCACCACTCACAGGGGAGCAGTACGGAAAGCTGGAGCCGAAATACCCTGAGGGTGGTCACTGCCGGAGTGTTTTACGTCCTCAGGGGGTTTTTAACGTCCCCCTTTATTTTAAATAATTCAGTGGAGACGGCAGCGCCATTTAACGTGGTCAGCCACCCACGATGTAGTGAGCCGAGAAATTAATCCCTGGAAAAGTTTCGACTTTTAAGGGGTTCGAACCTGCGACCGTTGGCACCAAGTGCCGAGTGCTTAACCGCTAGGCCACCGGAGCTCACTTGGAAATATTACGAACGTGATCAAGCATTTAAACAGACACCAACTGGATATTCGTCAACTTCGTCTTTACTTTCGCGAGTTTTGGCTTCATCTACACGTCTATCTAACAGTGACAGCAAGCCACTTTCCCAACCCGTAGCAAAGCAACATACTTTGCCATAAATGTTAAGTTTTGGAAATGCCAATGTGGGAGATTTATACGTAAATCGGAGGGTTCTCGGAAAATCGGGCATTCGCGTGCACGTTGCACACCTTGCAGTACGCAAACATCGCTCCCTTGCCACTGGGGCATATGAAATCCATCTGAGTCGCCCATTCCCGTTGATATTTTGCAGCGTATTTTATTTTCTTCGCAGAACTAGCTATCAGATGCGCATTTCGCCATATTGGCATCGCTTTTGGGCAACGAACAGCGAATCAGACTCCGTATAACACTTGATTTGCAGATCACGTGGGGGAACAGCCAATCCATACAGAGTTGTGGAGAAGTGATGATTTGAAGAGCACCAACACGTTCTGGAGCCAAAGTGTGAGGCATGCAATATAGACCATGCAACCCTTATGAGTTACCAGTTAATTAAATAGCGTGCTGAATCACAGATCACTACCACCCGTGTTCGAATCTCGGCGTGTGCCTGTCTGAAGGTTGTTGTTTCATCTTTGATTTCGCTTCATTTCCTTTGGAGGTCGCTCGGCCCATTTAGCCTACCATGTCCGCAATAGTGACCGTGAAACATCAATCATCATCATCAGTTAATTAAATAGAGCGAAGTGGGTGGTGCCGGACAGTGGATAGTCAAACCGTATTAAATATTTTCTCCAATAACTTTATAACTCACACTACACTCTCTACAGTGCCGGTTCTTTGGGAAGTGGAACTGGAAGTCTCCTCATACGTTCTTTATTTCATATGTGAGCTTAACTAATAACTAAAGCTATTAAGTTAGGGATATGTTCCTGAAGTAATTTTTATGCTTCTGCCATTTCTTTTCCCCGAAGTTAGCACTTGTAACCAGGATTGCTAAAAATCCTGATTTAAAAAAATAAGATTTGCTTTTATTTAAATCAGATTTTTTAAATTTAAATCGATTAAAAAACAAAACAATAGTCAAACGTTTCTTCTGGTACGTATTCAGCATGAGAAAGCTATTAATAGTGAACCTATGTGAATGTTCACCTTATATACCCATCATGGCTAAACACCAAGTACTTAAGCACTGACACGGTAATCCCCGTAATGCATCGAAAACACGTGACGAAACCTGATTTACTACATTGAAGCTTTGCTCGAAACCTTCTATATTTTTTCGATTTCCCAAGATGATCCCAACGTTAGAGTTTGGGGAATTGTCACTCGACAGTATGACTAGTTATGGCTACATTAATTGGTGTCGAAATATAATTGCAATTCAGTTATAAATATATGTAAAAATAACTATCCGGCCTGAGTTCGTCTACAGTTATTCTACAAGTAGTTTAGATATTGCCCAAAAGGTTTTTTGTTTTTTATTTTCGAGTCATTTCGTTTGTTTTTATCATAAATTCATTTATAGAAAACAAACACAATTATTAAAAATAAAGTTGCCGCTTTAAACTTTTTTAAAATTAGTTTATCGAAAAGTATGCGTCATCACCGGCATGCTTCAGTAAAGTATCGTGAATAAATCGAACTGTGGACTAAATATAGAAAATCATCCCATCCCCCGTCTACATACTGTCAACTGTACAATTTATCTCAATCAATCAATCAATCAATCAATCAATCAATCAATCAATCAATCAATCAATCAATCAATCAATCTATCTATCTATCTATCTATCTATCTATCTATCTATCTATCTATCTATCTATCTATCTATCTATCTATCTATCTCTCTCTCTCTCTCTCTCTCTCTCTCTCTTCTCTTATATATATATATATATATATATATATATATCGATCTATCTATCTATCTTATCATCAATCAATCAATCAATAGATCATATATATATATATATATATATATATATATATATATATATATATATATATATATATCGATCTATCTATATCTATGTATCAATCAATCAATCAATCAATAGATCTATCTATCTATATATATATATATATATATATATATATATATATATATATCGATCTATATATCTATCTCTATCATCAATCAATCAATCAATCAATATATATATATATATATATATATATATATATATATATATCGATCTATCTATCTCTATCTATCAATCAATCAATCAATCAATCAATCAATATCTATCTATCTATCTATCTATCTATCTATCTATCTATCTATCTATCTATCTATCTATCTATCTATCTAACTATGTTTCCATATCTTCGTACGAAACCCGGTTGAAATACTCCCAACAATCATATTACAATATCCAGGTAACGAGATATCATTATTTATAAATAAATAAATGATATCTAAGTCGATCTTCTTTTTCAACCTATTACAGGTACATTATTTACGTCATTTATCGAATAACAACAACACACCTAGAGTTGTTATTTTTGTTTGGGGGGGGGGGGAAGTAAAAAAAGTGACCTCATCATTGAATCTGGATCATAACGACAGTCATCAAACGGGCATGGATGTGATAATTAGTTGCTCAACAACGCACGAGTGAAGTACAATAATACTACGCTGTAGGTCGAATTCGCATTTATGCCACTTTTTTGGATTAAATTTCACTCAGCGAACGTCATTATGTCCGATATTACGTCACTCAGCTACGTCGCCTACGTCATAACAAAAGGACGTGAAACGAATCAATTAACGATAAAAAATAAAAGAAGCTAAAAACAGAGAACAATTTAAAATACAGAATGTTTTTTGTAATAAATGTATATACAATAAATTAGTTATATCGAATGGCGTTTTTAAGGCATTAAGTCCAGTTTGCTTAAAACTGGAGTCCAATGCCGAAGAAATTTGACAACGTTGATTAATAATAATAATAACGAATTTCTATAGCACCAATATCATCGATAAGAATCGAGCTCGGTGGCTTATCTAGTACAAGGGTTGGGCAAACTCGTAGTCGACAAAGTTCGCCAACAAATGATCAGATCGAGTAGAAACTTCGGAAGGATAAGCGAATCTGAAAAGGTCAGTTTTCAAATGGTGACGAAAAGAAACTGTGCTATTTGATGACGTAACACGTCCAAAGAGTGAATTCCAAAGAGTAGGGACAGCAACTGAAAACGCACGAGTCCCAGGATGAGTTTTAACCCTGGGAATAGACGGGCTTTGGTGCTAAAAAGCATGGAAAATAGATATGAAGGTTCTCCAGAAGGAAGAGTTTGATAGGCAATAGTGCAGAGTTTGAAAATGATGCGAAGTTGAACAGGGAGCCTGTGAAGAGATTTTAGAAGTGAGACAGAATGGGAAAACCGAGCAGACCGTGTGATAATCCTAGCAAAGCAGTTATGAACACACTGAAATTTTAGAATATCCTTAGATGCAATGTTATAAAGAAGAGGGTTGCAGTAATCAAACCTTCTAGTAATGAGTGCTGTATCAGTGGCGACTGAAAGAGAAATATTGCGAAGAATACGGCGAAGGTCACGAATATGATAAAAGCAGGAGCGACATGTCAAAGAAACATGTTTTCTGAAATTAAAATAGCTATCAAATGTAACACCAAGATTGCGTGATGTTATGACTAAGGATGTTCGTAGGGAAGAAATGAGTACGCTCGCTGCGTTGTTTGGCTGTACCTATAATGATTAAATATGTTTTGTTGGCATTGAGCCAGAGATATCACTGAGACAGTCACCTAGCTGTTTACGGTAAAGATCAGCGTCTGCTGTAGATAAAGATATGTATGCTTCGGTGTCATCTGCATATAAATGATGGTCTAATTTGTGGCGGTGAATAAGAGAGTTTTGGGGAAAGCCACAAAACAAAGGAACTGACTTAGAAAAAACAGTTTATTATTTTTATTGATTGAGATCTATTTGTCAAAAGCAACGGATAATTCCAATAATGTTTAGTGCTGTAACCTTTCCTGTGTCCAGGTTTAAACATTTATCTAAACTAAGCATTAAAATAATAGCTCGAGCTATGTTTGTGCTCAAACAAGTTAAGCACACATTATCTCTTGCTATACTAAGGAATCTCTACTTCGCCCTAATTCACCCCCATCTTTCTTATGGGATATTGGTGTGGAAAAATGTCAAGCAAACTATACTCAGGAAAACAAAACACGAACTCCAGAAACGAGCAATCTGCATCAGAATAAAGCCGTTTTTAACAGCAGTACTGACTCATTATTTCGTTATTCTCAAATATTGAAGCTAGATTATTTAATAATAATAATAATGTATATTTAATAAAGCGCCCTTACTAGCAGGAGCCATTCAAAGGCGCTGTACAAATAATATGTAATATAATAATACCCCAAATGATATGTCTGTAAAAAACCTGTAATGATTTAAAAGATAATAATTATTTATCTGTGCAAGCGACCTTAAATAGGTGTGTTTTTAGAATAGATTAAAAAATTTCAAGAGTCGACGCATTTCTAATATTTGCCGGTAACCTATTCCACAAAGTCGGTGCTGCAACACTAAATGCACAATCACCATATGACTTGAGCCGCGACACTGGCACCTGCAATAGTATCTGACTGGATGACCCGAGTTTTCGGGATGACTTTCTAATGGACACCAGTTCACACAGGTATTCTGGCGCCAATTAAAAGACCAATTAAAAGACGCGCTCGGCGTACACTTTAAAACGTGTTCCCGTGGAGAGCTACTTGGGCCTCTGGCCGATATTACTAAGGGTTTAGAACAATAACAAATCAGTATTTTAATGGGTAAACATCATAGCTGCAACCGATGTCACATCCACCGCCATTTAAGACGCTTTTATCAGAATTTATTGCTAACACACAAACAAACATATGCACATCGACTCGTTTTTATTTATATAGAAGAGCTGGTGTATGGGAAGTGAAGTGATTAGAATTCCAATTAGATAAACTTACCTCTTGATAGTTCGAATTTTCTTTCTCTAGTAATAATAACATGATATGTTTTTTTTCTTCTTGTTGTTCGACTAGTTATGTCTCTGGCCAGGCAGACATGTCAAAATACTGTTATGTTGTTATAAACGTGCCATAATGTCTGTGTTTGACCTAAAGTTTATAGTTCTCGGGTATTAATTTGTATCGTTCCCGGTTTAGTCAATTAAAGGTGAACGCCTTTATCTCGGCTATATGTTGCACTACTAAGTGAGCGACAATGTTGTTTTTGTTTTACTTAATTGGCATGGTTACGTCAACGTGAGTACTATTCACGTCAACAAATGTTTGCGGCATTATGTACGTTATAATATAGACGGGACATTCTAGAAAGTTTAACATTAATAAACTTTACTGCCTTGCCAATGCATGGAAGTATAGAAGTTTTTAGACGCCTTCTCGCTCCGTGCAACTTTTTTGGAGCCGAATATGTGTATATGTCCCATGTCGTTAGTAAATATATGGGAAAAAAAACTAAATCTGGGAGATGTACTATTTGTCCAAATAATCAGAAACACAACAACGACATATTTACATAATGATGCAAGTGCTATTGTTTAATTTGATATATATATTCTTCGTTAGTCGTCCCCTAAGAAATTGGATTACTGAAACAAACATCGGGTGTTTTGTTCCATTTCGGGATAATTTGCCGTCCATCAATATACCTGTACAAAATAGTATTGGGATAATTTGCCGTCCATCAATATACCTGTACAAAATAATATTGGGATAATTTGCCGTCCATCAATATACCTGTACAAAGTAATAGTAAGTTTTATATGGCTTTTATCTAATCTTATTAAGATTATGTTGGTTATCATAATCCTCGCAGTTGTTGTCTAAATATGGTGCTTTCGATGTAAATGTTGTTAATCGTATAATAATCTGTGTTTTTATTAACGATGAAAGTCATCAGCAGCATGTAAATCTATTACACACACACACACACACACAACATTAACTGGCGCCTACAGCTCGACTACTGGATGGTAAAACTCTATAGTTCTGTTTTAGTGTTTTATGCCCGTGGTATCGATTTATGAATTTCTTTATTAATTACATATTTAATATTTTATTATTCGAATATGTTTCGATTAATTAACGACAATTTTACGTCATATTATTAGATTTGTGGTCAGATATTGTTGTAAATAAACAAGAGAAATAATGGATGCTTTGTTGTTGCTATGTGTGCCGTTTGTTGTTTGAACATAATAGGTGACTTACGTGGATCTTCCGTTGTCATGTACGCACAAACACACATACACACACATATATATAATACATCCATACAGAGAGAGAGAGAGAGAGAGAGAGAGAGAGAGAGAGAACAAACTAATTATAGATATTAAATAGATACACCCGGTATAGACAATGAGCCAAGCCAAACATTTTTGCACATAAATGCACGGGGATTAGGTTCAATTAGTGGGTCTCAAATAAAGTTTGTTGTAGATTTATTTATAAAGAATGCATAAATGATCGATAAAAACGTTTTGTTTTTCTTCGCGACAAAACAACCCCTATTTAAGAAATAAAGAAAGTAATGATCCATTTTTGCAGATATAGTTTCTTTGTTGCTATATTCGGAGTTGAGACAGACACACAATAATAGCCAACACAAACATGGAACTTTAAATCGCATACACTCTGAGCACAATAAGAAAATCCAAAATGGCTGACATAACCGTTACAAAACTCCATACATTTTCACATTTGTGTGCCAAGGAATCCATTTCCACATAATTTTAAGTGGCAAAATATAATCGAAATTGGTTTCAGAAATTACTAATTTCCCTTATGTGAATGTTACGACAAAATTAACTTTCTGGTGCTAGATATATATATATATATATATATATATATATATATATAGAATGCACATGCATTTTTAATACACCAGAAATGTATTACACAAAACTATCTTATTGAGATTATGAGTGTTTAAAATTTTCATAAGTTGTTGTGCAAATTGAAAACAATAAAAGATTGAAGATTAAATTATTGCAACTTAAAATATAAACTTGACGTGTAAGAAGGTATTCTTCTATTGCAAACCATACTGTATGTGAAATAAACACACATTCCACTTGAGACTTTATTTGAGTTCAAAGAATAAAATATTCATTTCACTTCTTATTTGTTGTACATATTCGCATATATACCATAATTCTTATAGGTCTGCAAAGAACGATTCAGAAGTCATCATCTCCCGAAACACCCGTCTGTTGTAAAATGTACTGATTTTGCACACGTCCGTGCACTTCAGAGTGGACATACAAATACACAGTTTAAATTTTTGGAAAAACATAGTAAAACCAGGAAAGTTGGGTGCCGGTTGTCCTTCAACCAGCAACTGCCAGGGTTGTATACCCTCCTTTTTCCCCGGCATTCTCTAATAGGACCGTACTGCTTGGGTCCATCTGGAGACTCCTTTTCCAAATAAGGGGGTTTTTATAGTTGACAATTAATTTTTAAAAAGCTTTAAAGGAGGTGCCAGGTACCTTTTAAATTAAAAATTTTTTTAAGTCCGGGATAAAATTATCTATCCTTTTAAAGGGCGAACTAAAAATCCCAGTTTTCTTTTTGTTATTGTTTTGTTGCCCAAAACCCTTTTAATAAAATAAATAAGTATTAAAAATTTTATAAAAAAGGGGGGGTGAATTATAGAAGGAACGTGGGATATTTCGAATGTTAAGAAAACTGATTTCTAGTTGAGGGGATTTGGGCCTTGGACTTTGGTTTAAAGGAATTTTCCCGATATTTTTTTTTGTTTAAACCCTTTTATGTCTATAGTTGTTTATGTTTATTCTACTAAATATAGAATACAAATAAATTGTAAGCGCTGCTTAAGAATAGACGAAAGTTCCACGAAAAGGCACATTTACCGTCTTCCCTCGCTCAGCCATGTTCCTTCCTTCCAACAACAAAATACTTTTAGCGTTCCCCGTAACGGACGCGTCACTGGCACGTGCCAAAACGTGACGTCACGTGCCAAAACAAAGACCTAAAAACTAAAATTACCCGAAACTCTGTGCCTTTTGAGAAGCCTCCCCCCTGTATTACTATAATAAAACAAGCAACGAAATAACCCTCCCAGGTGTGGTTTAGTATTGCATTATAATGTTTGGTCATTTTATCTTGGTATAAAAATGTTGCGCCCGTGTGAAATCGCCCCTCTTGCCACGCCCACCCTACGCCACTGGCCTATTTGGCTGTATATTACTTTTAATGTAATCAATTGTGTGACTTGTTAGCTTTTTATTCTCAACGCAATTTAAATTGTTTTTCCTGAACCGTTTTCGGGCACCAAATGACCTAATTTTTGCTAATGTTCATTCTAGTCTATAAATGAGCTTTGAAGTTATGTCTCTTTTAAGATAATTCTTCAATGTTTATTCCTGTTTTATTGAATGGGAGGGGGGGGGTTACAGAAAACATATTTTACTGACAGTTTTCGTACACTTAAAGGGACAGTTCATCCTCAGAAAATATTTCTTAAGTATTTAAAACTTAGAACGGTAACCAAAAATTCCACAAGAAAAATCACGAAACATACCTGATATCATAGATATAGGGAAATACTTTATTGTGGGCCACCATTACGGCTGCACCGGAAACCAGATTCGAACGTGGGAAGGAGAAAACTCAAATGTTCTGACGTCACATGGGCGCTCTCTATACTCCGAGGTGTGGTTTTGTATTGTATTATAATGTTTGGTCATTTATCTTTATATCAAAATGTTGCGTCCATGCGAAATCGCCCCTCTTGCCCGCCCACCCTACGCCACTGGCCTATTTGGCTATATATGTAATCACTTGGCATTTTGGGAAGATATTTGACATTGTCCTGTGGATCATTGTCTGATCCACAGGACAATACCTCATATTTGACATTGTCCTATGGATCACTGTGCGTCCCGGTTACTGAGGTGGCGCTAAGAATCAACTGGCGACTAAAAATCCATTTCGGCTTCATAATTATGATGATATTTTGGCAAAAAAGAGTAGATTTTAATAAATCGGACAAAACGAAACAGTGGATTGTCGTAAACATTTAACTCTCTTGGTATGAGTATTGTCAAGATGCGAGTTGGATTGAAAAGAACTATCTCTGTGCGATGACATCTTATATACGGAATTTGTATGTTTATATACGATGTTTAAAGTCTAATGCTATGAGCCAAACCCTAAAACCAATATTTTGGGCGGGGATATTGTCCCTAGTATTGGATAATATGTTATAGAAGTTTGAAGCGCTTTGTTATATATAAGATATCATCTCATTTAAAACATAACCGCTATTGGTCTTGAGGGCTATTTTCGTACCTCAAGTTATGGGAGTATATGGTTCATTTAATGACTTTCAAATATTTTTATTCTAAATATCGTCTGATGTTCCATATCATGTGAACGATAATTAAATTGACCCTACAATGATGTATAAAGAACACATGTGTGAAGTAAGTTCACAGTTCTCTGATCAATCAAACAATTGTTTTTTTCGCCAGCTCGCAAACATTGATGACGAAACCCTATTTAAGAAACAAAATAAAAACCCCATTTTAGCAGATATAGTATCTTTATTGGCATTGTTGGAATGGAATGGATAAGCATGGAATAAGAGCCAAGACAGACTTGGAACTTTAATTCACACATGCACTGAACAAAATGATAAAATCCCAAAAACAAATGGCGGCTATAATAGCTACAATACTCTTAACATGTTTGCCTATCTTCTACCATAGACTGTGCAATGTCTTTAGTTCTTTCATCGAACTTTAAATGCAATTTATGTTCAAATAATATGAATGCTAGAAAGTGAGCATATTCTCAGCTGAAGTCACAGAAGAAGGACAATATGGGTGCCAGTTGAATGCCCTGTTGGAAAACTGATCATTTACAGAAGTTCAAACTCTCTGCAAACAATTCCAGAATCACCTCCGTCAAGAAAATGGTGGCTTGGCACCACTCTGGGTGTGTTATGTAGATATCGCCGAAACGATGTACTTGCTCTGCTGCGCGCTACCCGAAAAAGTAACTGGCAGTTACACCTTTCTGCCATACAAACCACGAATCCTTAGCACATGACAAGGCAAACTATGCTCGCTACTTTGCACCGTACTATGCGTAGATGACAAACCTTCCAACAAGACACCCTGGTATGTTTCAAGCTTTCTTTGGTGGGCACCTCTCGGTCCAATTGTCAAACGGCAATCCATTTTCAGTTGACCACACTACAGAGCTCACTGTGAAGAACAGACACACATACACCAAATGGTATAAAAAGGTGAAGCTTGAAATCAGGTGCAAGTGAAGTCATATAACCTTACATCCGAACAGAGAAGTGCATTCCTTGGCCAAATGAAGGAAATTGGGGAATGGGAATAAAACAAACGTCCGACGCGTGGATTTACAGCAAACACGCATAACAAAAGATGAGGAGGGTGTTATCCATCACTGGTAAGTCTGATAACCAGAGTTGGGGAAAACGTATTTGCCATATCCAATCGCCTCATAAGGATTTCCACAGGAAGAACAGCGCCCCAGAATATAGCCACCGATCTAAAAGAGCATGAAACGTCGCCGACAACTGCTACTCAAACCTCAAGACTGAGAGACTTGAGGACAATCCACAAATCAAGAAATTCCACGATCCGATTAAACTGAACAAACTAAAGACATTCACCAATCAGCCTATCAGTAATTCTCCAAGCAGACAGAGCTCTCTTTAATCGAATTATTGTGATTGGGCAGAATTGTAATCTTCACGGTGACAAAGATGCTCTCTCATCCTCTAGGCCCGTTACCATGGGTTATTGGCAACACCAGGAGGCTCGTTGAGGAACACAAACAAAGCTTTTCCATCCAGTCTTGCAAAATATATCACGCCAACTGAAGTTGCCATGTTTGTCCCGTCAATGGGTTCGAAGGATGGAAGCATGAGTCAAAGGATCGATGTCATTTTCGAAGCATACAAGGGGACCTCCATCAAGAACAGTGAACGTTTATCCAGAGATGAACTTGGACTGGAGCTGAAGAACATCACAGCAGCACACATTGTAGGGCAGTGGTGCAAGTTCATCGGTTTGGTTGGAAAAAATCAAGCCTTATCCAATTCCTTGTGGAAGATTGGAAGAAGCCAGAATACACACATCGTCTACAAGAAAATGTTCTATTTGTGAGACGTGGTGACTGGTGCTATCAGATCACGTCCTATGGTAACCAAAAGGTAGTAGCACTGAAAACTACACATGAGGAAGTGGGCGGCCATATGTTCCTACATGCGGCCGATGCTGCCACCCATGGATACAATTCAGTGCTGATAAGCTCGGATGACACAGACGTGTTCGTCATGTGTTTGGCATTTTCATGCCGATATACAGTCGAAATTGTTCCAGAAATGCGGTACCAGAGCACGTACAAAAGTCCTGGACGTAGAGAAATTATAAAAATCACAAATGCCTGTCGGGCACTAATAGGCATGCATGCCTATGCCGGATGTGACATAGTTAGCACGTTTGCAGGTAGGGGAAACCTAAGTGCACTGAAACTGCTCAGCACAAACAAAAGATGTCGAAGATGCCAGGGTTTGGGCGATTACAGGACCAAGGTAATCGATTACGATTACTGGAGAATACCATGATTACAATTACGATTACAATTACATTCATTCTGAATGTAATCGATTACGATTACATTGTGAAGCAATCGTGATTACAATCATGATTACAATGTATACACACAAACGTGAATCTGGTTCTTCATCAATATTTACCCAGTTACATGTATAATGCCGATATTAACATGCTACAGTGTTTGCATGTTTCTTTTATAAGAACCAGACGCACTTTCCGGTATGTTCTTGAAATGAAAATGTACGAGAGACTTTGAAACAAAAAGAAGCCATGCACGTTTGCTGCATGGTTACTAACTTCGGCTTAACCGTGTGAAAACAACACGAGTTGATCCGAAATGCCCGTTTATATGACTTATAATAGCGGCAACATCTGAAGCGGTGTTTCAACACATTCTCCCCCTCCACGTTCGTAGAACAAATAAACTGACAAATCGTCATGTGTAAAAATATGACAGTAGTTCGTCAATTGGTAAATCAATTCTATTGTTATAGTTTACATCACATACCACAACCATTATCTCTGGCATGATATACCATGGTAAATAATCAAATACCGTAATCGTGAAAGTAATCGCTGATTACGATTACATTTATACTGTAATCGATTAATAGAAATTTCGATTACGATTACTTGAGATCATGGAATCGATTACAATCGATTACGATTACCGATTACGATTACCACAACCCTGTAAGATTCCCGAGTACAGTTAAGCGAGTATTGGGATGTCAGAGATCAACTTATGGATAAGTTGGAGAATTTCACTTGCCTAATATATGCCTCTAAGCCGGGCACAATAAAGCTGAATGACTTGAGATATCATCTGTTATGTGCGAAAAATGGAGAGCTGGAGAGTCACTGGCTACCTCCGTGCAAAGACTTCTTAACAAGCGTGCACATCGTGCTAACTATCAAGCCGCTATTTGGAAGAGGAGTCTCCAGATGGATCCAGCAGTAGCGAGTCCTATTGGGAGAGAATGACGCTGGGACATACAGGATGGTCATACGAAGCTGGCAGTTGACTGGATGCAAGGACAACCGGCATCACAGGCTGTCCTGGATTTACTGGCATGTACTTGTCCTAAAAGTTGCAAACTCCACAAGTGTATTTGTATGTCCACTCTGAAGTGCCCGGACGTCTGCAAAATCAGTACATTTTACAACAGACGGGTGTCTCGGGAGATGATGACTTCTGAATCGTTCTTCGCAGACCTATAAGAATTATGGTATATATGCGAATATGTACAACAAATAAGAAGTGAAATGAATATTTTATTCTTTGAACGCATATAAAGTCTCAAGTGGAATGTGTGTTTATTTCACATACAGTATGGTTTGCAATAGAAGAATACCTTAAGTTTATATTTTAAGTTGCAATAATTTAATCTTCAATCTTTTATTGTTTTTAATTTGCACAAAAATTTTAAACACTCATAATCTCAATAAGATAGTTTTGTGTAATACATTTCTGGTGTATTAAAAATGCATGTACATTCTATATATATATATATATCTAGCATCAGAAAGTTAATTTTGTCGTAACATTCACATAAGGGAAATTAGTAATTTCTGAAACCAACTTCGATTATATTTTGCCACTTAAAATTATGTGGAAATGGATTCCTTGGCACACAAATGTGAAAATGTATGGAGTTTTGTAACGGTTATGTCAGCCATTTTGGATTTTCGTATTGTGCTCAGGATGTATGCGATTTAAAGTTCCATGTTTGTGTTGGCTATTATTGTGTGTCTGTCTCAACTCCAAATATAGCAACAAAGAAACTATATCTGCAAAAATGGATCATTACTTTCTTTATTTCTTAAATAGGGGTTGTTTTGTCGCGAAGAAAAACAAAACGTTTTTATCGATCATTTATGCATTCTTTATAAATAAATCTACAACTAAAATTATTTGAGACCCACTAATTGAACCTAATCCCCGTGCATTTATGTGCAAAAATGTTCCCCAATCGTAATAGCGGTTGTGCTATAAATAAAATGATGACACCTATTTGGCAAAGAGACTGACACTGCTATCACATTTTTTTCCCCAATAATAAAGACCCTAGTCTCGACTAAATTAATGGTTAGTCGTCCTTCCTCTGACTGGTACAGGTCGACCTGCTTGGCTCATTTTCTATACCGGGTGTATCTATTTAATATCTATAATTAACTGCTCTCTCTCTCTCTCTCTCTCTCTCTGTATGGATGTATTATATATATATGTGTGTATGTGTGTTTGTGCGTACGTGACAACGGAAGATCCACGTAAGTCACCTATTATGTTCAAACAACAAACGGCACACATAGCAACAACAAAGCATCCATTATTTCTCTTGTTTATTTACAACAATATCTGACCACAAATCTAATAATATGACGTAAGACTGTCGTTAATTAATCGATACATATTCGAATAATAAAATATTAAATATGTAATTAATAGAGAAATTCATAAATCGATACCACGGGCATAAAACACTAAAACAGAACTATAGAGTTTTACCATCCAGAAGTCGAGCTGTAGGCGCCAGTTAACGTTGTGTTTGTGTGTGTGTGTGTGTGTATGTGTGTGAGTGTGTGTGTGTGTAAAATAGATTTACATGCTGCTGATGACTTTTATCGTTAATAAAAACACAGATTATTATACGATTAACAACATTTACATCGAAAGCACCATATTTAGACAACAACTGCGAGGATTATAATAACCAACACAATCTTAATAAGATTAGATAAAAGCCATATAAAACTTACTATTACTTTGTACAGGTATATTGATGGACGGCAAATTATCCCAATATTATTTTGTACAGGTATATTGATGGACGGCAAATTATCCCAATACTATTTTGTACAGGTATATTGATGGGCGGCAAATTATCCCGAAATGGAACAAAACACCCGATGTTTGTTTCAGTAATCCAATTTCTTAGGGGACGACTAACGAAGAATATATATATCAAATTAAACAATAGCACTTGCATCATTTCCTCATCAACATCAATTGTTATGTAAATATGTCGTTGTTGTGTTTCTGATTATTTGGACAAATAGTACATCTCCCATATTTAGTTTATTCCCCATATATTTACTACGACATGGGACATATACACACATTCGGCTCCAAAAACGTTGCACGGAGCGAGAAGGCGTCTAAAAACTTCTATACTTCCATGCATTGGCAAGGCAGTAAAGTTTATTAATGTTAAACTTTCTAGAATGTCCCGTCTATATTATAGCGTACATAATACCGCAAACATTTGTTGGCGTGAATAGTACTCACGTTGACGTAACCATGGCAATTAAGTAAAACAAAAACAACATTGTCGCTCACTTAGTAGTGCAACATATAGCCGAGATAAAGGCGTTCACCTTTAATTGGCTAAACCGGGAACGATACAAATTAATACCCGAGAACTATAAATTTTAGGTCAAACACAGACATTATGGCACGTTTATAACAACATAACAGTATTTTGACATGTCTGCCTGGCCAGAGACATAACTAGTCGAACAACAAGAAAAAAAACCATATCATGTTATTATTACTTGAGAAAGAAAATTCGAACTATCACGAGGTAAGTTTATCTAATTGGAATTCTATTCACTTCACTTCCCATACACCAGCTCTTCTATATAAATAAAAACGAGTCGATGTGCATATGTTTGTTTGTGTGTTAGCAATAAATTCTGATAAAAGCGTCTTAAATGGCGGTGGATGTGACATCGGTTGCAGCTATGATGTTTACTCATTAAAATACTCCTTTTTTATTGTTCTAAACCCTTAGTAATATCGGCAAGAGACCCAAGTAGCTCTCCACAGGAACACGTTTTAAAGTGTACGCCGAGCGCGTCTTTTAATCTTGTCAGTTGTAAGTCTCTCAAGCGAGATCCGGGACAAAACTAAACGAACCACAATTACTTTAATAACTAACTAAACGACAATCTATAAAATATAAATATTTAAAATAAGTTCTCGATAAGAATATCGCGCGGGTAGATACATTGCTATAGCTGACATGAATTGAACAATTAAAACTGGTCCTATCGCAACCGGTCAAAGGTAAAAAATGAACCAAAATATTGACTTATAAATAACACTGTCCACTTGACCTTGACAGAAGATTCTTGACTCATAACGGATCTAATGTTTTGACATATTTGTGACATGTTTATAAAACGCGTCACTCTCTCTCTCTCTCTCTCTCTCTCTCTACATATATATATATATATATATATATATATATAAAGACAAGCGACATTTCAGGGAGATTTTCACATCAATATATTGGTAGCTGACAATGTTTTCAAAATATACGTAACACTTTAACAGTAGACAGATAGTTAGGTGTACATTCGTTTAGCACCGAATGTATAGTATTTATATCATAAAATGTCACCACAATGACGACGACGACGACGGGGGGGGGTCGTGTTATCTACACCGAGTGGAATGTTTACGACGACTTTACGACGAATGCGAGTTTTATTTCTTGATTAATCCTTCTTCACCGATCACGGTAAGTAATGATCTTCTATAATCACCTGACGTGTCATCCTGAAACGATAATATATATTCTAATGATTAACGTACCGTATTATTATTGTTACATTTAACATCGTTATGTATTCAAAATACGTTCCTTCCGCCGGATAGTTCAATGTTTAGAGTACTGCACTGCAAATCTCCAGCTGTACGTGTGTTCGAATCCGACTCATATACGTGTTTGTGTGACGTTTCCCTAATGAATCGCACCTTGGCCAAGCGTCCCAGGTGTGACCATCACCACAAACTGAACAAACCACTCACTCACTCACTCACTCTGACGAATGTCTCCAAGTTATAGACGTGTATTTATCTCTAGCTGCATGTTAGTTTACTAATGATCAGGTATACTCATTAAAATGCACATCTCTTAATTATATTCATATCGTGTACTAATTTAAACGGTTTTGATGGCGATGTTTCAAAAACGTTCTCGCATCCAGTCAACTCAGTCACATCCTAAATACATTGGAAAATGCTGATGAAATATTTTATCCCAAATGTGTAATACATTTTAAAAGGCCATTAATACTTTAAAACACCGTGCGCGCGAACAAACACACACACACACACATAGAGAGAGAGAGAGAGAGAGAGACTTACAGCAATATATTTTCCCAGAGGTTGTCCATGTCTGGTTTCAAACGTCTGTTTGATCTGTACCATGTCCACTTCACAGCGAGAGACCACGGTACGTACCAGACAGTTGTCCTTTGTACCGAGACCTTTCATACTACGCTTCAATGTATCGGCGAAGAAGGCGTGTCGATTACGAATGCAACCAACTGGAATAAAAACAGAACACACCATGATACTAAAATGTTGAAATATTCTTGTGTTGTGGCCATTTTCTTTTAGCACGCCGTGTGTTAAATAAGCCAATCAAACTTCAAGGGCAATCAGGTAAAGTTAGAGATGAAACACCCTTTAGATATAAACTGATCAGTGTTTCAATCGATGTGCTAAAGATATGTGGCCAACCGCAGTACCAGTTTGGCCATGGATACGCTCATATATACCCAGTATTAAAACATAATTGTGTACTTTTCCGTTTTACAACATTTCGGTGAATATCGTAGGTTATATGGGGCAAACAATGATCTGAAATGAAAGATGAAACATCCTTAATTCAGGAATAGGCTAACATTTGAAACAAGGTCCTAGAAGCCTATGGACCAAAAAAAGGAGTTTAGGCACTGAGATGCTCGGAGCAACAACAGCAACAAAAGAAAAAGCAGTAGCAGCAGTAGTGGTAATAATAATAATAATAATAATAATGCATGTATTTAGCGTCAGAACCAAGTAACCCTGTTTTGAGGCGCTGTACAATAGTATTATCCCTGTCTCAGACCTGATTCACTCACTTCAACTTCCATTGGAGCATACAACGCGTGCTCCCTGTAAAAGCCGCAAATCGTTACTAAAACACATAGCCATCAGGTCCTGTCAGGTTCTCATTTTCATGGATGAGTGAACCAGTCGCCAACTGACAGCATTGCAGTTTCCGGAGCCTCGAACCCATGACCTTCGGCTACGAATCATATGCTCTAACTAACTGCGCTAACCCAGCTTAGTATTACAAATATGATATGTAACCGTAGCAGTAATATTATTTAGGAAATACAGTTTATCGATGTAGTCTAATGTGTACACCACTTTATTTCATGTTTTCACTAAGACACACCACACAATGGGACCAAGGTACTAAATAATTAATATTCTTTGCCAATATCATATCATCGTGGCTGAATAAGAAATACAATGAGATCTATCTTAATTGTGGCCACCTTCAGCGTCTAAAAGACAAGTAATCTTATAAGTCAGACTTTGATCTTGTGACCAAACTGGATCCATCAACTGAATTACCCAATTGCGACAATATGCAAGTCTGGTGGTCACTCAGATACTTAATACACCATAAAAGTAGTTTTTCTGCTACTTTCCGGTATAAAAGTTCTTTACTGATACCAGAACCACCACTAAAATCTGAAATATTGCTGTTTTATGGTCACTATTTGTGGATAAATGGGCTGAGATGGAGCATGGCTGACTTTTGGACTCAGATCCTATCCATCTGTGCCCAAATCACGCAGCTAGGCCACGATGATGTCCCAGAACCATCTCTGAACACACTGTATGGTCAGATAGCTAATCCACTTAAATCGGGCGTCACGGTTATGTCATAGGTACAGATCAGATTGGTGGAAAGATGGTTCCTCAACAAATATCGATCTCGGGGTTGCGTAATATCCTGCTGGGTACTATGATGATCCTCTTCTCAGGGTTAGGACAAAACCCTGCAGTATGCTGAAGAATGCCAACATGTATAGAACAGACTTCTGGCCTCTCCGGTCTTCCTTTAAAAATCGTGGTCATTTTGGGAACTTACCGTATATACTCGCGTATAAGTCGACCCGGCAGATAAGTCGAGGTCAATTTCTGGCCCTGTAATTATTTCCTCGGGCATATGCTCACCGTATAAATCGAGGTCAAGTATTGGCATAAAATCGCTCAAAAATCGAATCAATTTCATTCACGAAAAAGTTGACCCAGTTATTTAAAACTTATGGTGTCAGCAAGTGCGTTGTAAATATATCAGTATCAATTTCTTCACCGCAACGAAACACACACACGTGGGGATTTCGCTTTGATGTCATAACTTATAAACAAACTTGTCACATCAAACATGCTTGATTGTAACTTCAACTGGCAAGGGTTATTAATTAATTCTTTCACGGCAAGTGATTTCTATATTATTGCTAATCATCTGGAAGTATCAATAGTTAACGTGTGACTATCAATAATATATTACGTTAAGACTGGCATGTTTGTGAGATCCAATTAACAGTTTGGTGAACATTAATCGTAATTTATTGAATAAGGCTAGTAGACAGAGATGTGGCAATTTTGTTCCAACTGTGGCTCACAGAAACACGCCTGATTGTAAGTTCAATTGGCAAGTATTATTAATTCATTGTTGCACAGCACATCTGTAGGTACTTGTAGGTAACAGCGCGTGACTATCAAGTATTATTACATAAAACCCAGCATGTTTGTGAGATCCAAATAACAGTTTGGTGAAAATGAATTGTTATTTATTGAATAATAATGGATTAGTAAGCAGCAATGTGACAATTTATTCCAACTCTGGCTCTTATTGGGTTGAATCCTATAAGGTTGTGTGTCAAGGATAGCTGAAAACATTTTTCCTTCAGCTAGCAGAAAATATGACGCGCGTATAAGTCGAGTTGCTTCTGAGAACCTTTTCCCTAACCAAAAAATCGACCTATATGCGAGTATATACGGTGAAAAGGAAGTGAAGATGTTCCCAGAAACATTACATTCATACAGTACGTCAATCAACTCACCAATGGCTAGCATGCCTCGTTTCAGGTCACCTGACATCTCAGATTTGATTGTGTCTTCAATCTCTTTATTGGCGATTTTAGCGAATTCCTCAAAGGTAGCACGTAGTTGAGGAAAGCTCCTGAAATCCAATAACATTTACGATCATTTCTTTTACAGTAACATCTCTCCACACGCTCTGTGAAGACAATCAAGGAAATATGCACTACAGATTTTAGTAACATATCTGCACGCCTTCACTCAGATACATACACTGCGTAGTTGGTCAAAATTGACAACCAAAACAAAAACTAAATTCTGTCTGAAATCAGGCGATGTATAATTTTTCCTTGCTGTAGAGTTTATACCATGATTAAATTACCAGCAATATTGAGATAATTATCTAAATTTCTAAACGCTTTGGCATTTTATAATAAATACAGTAGGCCCCAATTATGACTGTATTATAGTTGGACAGCGAACTGTGATGGAGCACAGTTGGGGTGGGCGATAATAGGGAGTCCATGTATTCACTTCGTTTTGCACCATCCTTGAAGATTCCATACAATTGTTTATTTCATAAATGTTCCCAGTAATTGTTTAATCATTTGTTGACTTAAACATAAATATTACCTCAGTGTTTGTGTGGAAAATTAAATGTTTCTGCAAAACTCCACAAAAGGTAACAGCCATGTTGGATTGGTGATATTCATCCACCAGAAATAGTGCATGGTCTTCAGATGAAGGTAACAACTGATACAATATGATCAAAACAAAGGTTTTTTAAACACAAATATGATTGCCAATTCCAATAAATAAAACATGAACAATTGCTGTGAACTAACAAACAGAATCAAATTATTTAGTGGGTGGAGTCACACAATAAATGAGGGTTGTTTGTTTGTGCTGTTCGTTTTGCTGATCGAGCCAAGGTGGTGTGTAATTAAGTTTGTGATCAGTAAATCTACTCCTGGATAAGTTGTGGCCATCCGCTTTGTTTTTACGTGTGAATTACAAACTGCAAAAAAGCGCTGAAATTATTTCGAAATTTTTTAATCGGTCAGTGGCGGATTTCATGCCATTTAGCGTAAAAATGCTCTGTCGCCGATCCCTTATGTATCGGGGATCCAAGGTTTCACCATGTTACATCCAATTTCGTGTTATAACGGACCTCTATATAATGGGGGCCTACTGCGTATGTTTCTTCGATTTTTTCCTATGACGTGTTTAATTATTCTGAATGAAAATGCCATATAAATAGGGTAATAACTTTTATAAATGAAGTGAAATCATGGGTAAGTGTACAAACATCTCGATGTACACAACTTTGTCTGTATACTGCTATTCATACCTTGAACACAAGATGACATTAAAACGAGATTCGTCTGTACCCATCTTCTTCTCGCCAGCTTCCATAATGTCTTTGGCATCCTTCCGTGCTTTCTTTCGATCGACGATGTTACCACTCGGTCTGTTTGCCTGGATCATTGACACCAGGAGGCGCTTCAGGTGGCCAGATGTCTCTGACACAACATCTTCTTCCAATTTCCTATTATACACTGAAATGATAGACATAATTTAAATTAACACACACACACACACACACACACACACACATATATATATATATATATATCAATGATAAATTTTGATGCACTGGCACTGTGTTAAGTACAGCATTATTTTAATACATGTTGCACACACACACACACACACACACACTGGTGAGACATTACACATGTCTAGGCAAGAAAAGTCACCACTCTGGATTCAGTCCCCTGAAGAAACGTCCAGAGTTTGAATTCACGGTTCGAGATTCTCTGTGCCTGTGCCTTATTATACACAGCTAAAACACACAAACACTTTAAAGATAAAATTCATGTTTTAATTTTTTGTGATACTACAATCAGTTATCATACATACATTGTAATAAACTATTATTATTCGTAAGCCAAATTTTATATTATTAGCGGTCATTTAATAAAATAATTATGATAAATTTGTAGGTAACACAATTGAATAAAATTCTGGATGATGTCTGTCTATTGCAATTCCCATTTTATACATTTTTATTTAATGGCAATTCATACACAAAGTTTTATTATACTGCACCTCTCTTAATACCTAAGATATGCCTTTAAAAACTTTTGATCTTACTGTGATTAACTATGGAACAACCAGTGTGACATCTTAAAAATCCAAATATTTATTATTAATATTATTGTTAATTGATTGATTTTCTTTCATTTCATAATCTATGATCATGAAACATGGATATCACACGAAAGCATAAGCATTTATTTCCAGTGTGGTCCCTTTTATTGAGTGGTTGTTCATAACTCCTCCCTCGTCACTCACAGAGGAGCAATACGGAAAGATAGAGCCCAAACACCCCTGATGGTGGTCACTTTCAGAGTGTATTACGTCCTACAGGGGTTTTTAAAGTCACCCTTTATTTTTAATAATTCAATGGAGACGGCAGCGCCATTTAACATGGTCAGCCACCCACGACACTGTGAGCTGAGAAATTAATCCCTGGAAAAGTTTTGACCTCCTGATGGGATCGAACCTGTGACCCTTGGCACAAAGTGCCAGGTGCTTAGCCAGCCGCAAGATCACTGTAGCTCATTATCATTATTTCTACTACAATGACTAATACTATATATTACTACTGCTACTGCTGCTACTACTATAGTACCTAAAACCAATTCCTTGGTGAGTTCCAATGGACTAACAATTTTACAGGGCTAGAATTTGATGAAAATTTATGAAAATCAACTCATATTCACTATGTAGTCCTGCTTTTAAAAATCTGTAATAATAAGAGTGCCAAAAATATCGAATGAACTAAATGTATCATTCTCAATTGAATGCTAAGTTATATGAATATGCTGATGTCTAACTGTCTTGGAGTTCGCCTTACTTTATTTTTAGCAAAGTGAATGACTGCATCACACACGAGCAGTACTCAACAGCCAATCCCGACCAGTGAAATGACGAAAAAATGTATTCAAATTTCTTTCCAATTTCAGCAGTTTATTCTGAATCTTCAGTGAATTTTGGGCGAATCATAGTTGATTCATACAACAAATATTTGTGCGAATCAATTCACTGATTCGCATTAAAATTCTAGGTCTGATTTTGTATTTCTGTGTTTCTACTCTACTGGAATTCAAAATAATGAATAAGCATTGCAAACATTCAACTGGACAACTCAACTCGTCAAGGTTAACTCTAACTACTCTGTTTGAAAGAGGTTTTGGTTGTACTTTACTAACAGTGTAATGCTCTAGCACTGATACATGCTGATACATGAATTACATGTACAACAGTCTGCACATAAAAATTATAGTACATCACTGTAACAGTCTAGGTTTGGGTGACATATAATATTTCAATGTTAACTGATCAGGGTCCGTACTAGCAATCCTTCTAGACTTAAATGCTGCATTTGACACAGTTGGCCATAATCTTTTTTTATTTAAATGGAAGATATGATTGGTTTTCAGGTTAAGTGCTTCACCAGCTTTCATTTTATTTGGTACCATCTTACCAGGAAATGTCAGTCCATCACTTTTCAGCAAATGCCTTTTGCTAATTATGATGTCTTGCACAAGATGCAGTTGTTTAATATATGCCACACACACACACACACACACACACATGGACACACAGACACACTCACATACACACATGTGTACTAACAATTATTATATTTTCCCTTGATGGCCTCCATTTGTTCGTTATTTCTTGTGCAGAGAATTTCAATCAAGGCATCTTCATCAGTACCAGCTCCCTGTAATAAATAAATCAAACAAACTACTCAGAGAAGTGGAATAATATAAATACACACATTAACAGCGATGTGGAAATCTTTCTCCCTCCTCCACAACATGGAGAGAAAAATAGTAATAGATTTATCTACTGTGTGTCGGGAGTAAATAAATGAATATTAAAATCATTTATATTTATCTGACCGACTGACCAACAAACTGACAGACTAATTCACTAACTCAATCACAATATCATTCATTCACACAATCAATCAACAAATCATCACATCAACCTCAGAGAGAGAGAGAGAGAGAGAGGAGAGAGGGTGTTGGGGTGATTTTTAAGACTAGCATCATCACATCCCACTAACCAATCTTTCCCCCGGACAATACCACAGCCTACCTTCATGGCTTTCCTCAACTGTTCAGCATCAAATTCAGTTGGCGAGAGACACAGGCCTAAGATTACATCACGGAAGTTACCGCTGAGCTCTCCGTGTAGCTCCTTCTTAAGATCCTTCCCATAAACCTCTCTATAAGTCTTCACTAACTCGAGACGTTGTTCATTTGCTCGTTTACATATCACTTCAATGATGGCTTTCTCATCAGTACCTGAATTAATAATACCAATATATATATATATGTGTGTATATATATATATATATATATATATATATATATATCTCACTCTGTTACATTTTCATGTCTGACGTAATATATTTATTATTATAATTATTATTATTATAGTCATTAATCAACACTTACCAAGTCCTTTCATGGCTTTTTTCAACACTTCACAATCCTGTTTAGCATCAAAAGGATCAGCTGGTTTCAGTGTTGGCTCTTCCTGTCAGAATTAAATAAACAGTGCATTTAGTACCAGTGATTTGTTTTAGAAAAGCCAAGTGTATGTATGTGTGCTTGTGTATGTGCGCGTGTGAACAGGCACACATGTTTCTGTACATATGAATGCATCTTACAACTATATAGGTACAAAAATATCCATGCCCGTATCTGCTCATGTATAGAAGTGTAAATTTTGCTGCTTTCTAGTCACTTTTATGCACGTAATAGGTTAATTGTGATGAGTGGCTATCAGCCATTACAACTAATGAGTAGATTATTAATTACCTCAATTGATCAAAACATAATCCTCAAACTTAATTATGATATTTTTTAAATGGAGTGGTATAATATACAATTAGGTGTGCTCTTAGTTTCATCAACACAGACAGAAATAGTTCACAAATTGTCACATGATCAGTGGTCACATAGGCATAACTTTGTTATTAATTCTAAGCAAATAATTAAAGAATGTTTATATTTGGTAGCCTATAGCTGTTGTTTCTTTTCTTAATTGTTTATAAGAACAAGAAAAAATAAGCATTTATAGGGTACAATTTATTTTTTCAATTGTAAATAATGGGCAACCAATCAACTAGTATAAGAGTTTGAGGCATTATACCCTGTTTAAGCAACTATAAATACAATTTGAATAAAACACACAAAGTTATCTCATAGATGAGCATGTACATTTTAAAAAGTCCAGAAAGTACTGATTACTGTATTACTGGACACATGTAACGATTAAGGCCAACTGGTAAATGTAAAGGTCAACCTATAAACAGCCTCAAAATAATGTTTTAAGTAAGCATCATTGGTAAATAACTAAAACAACATGTAGTCACTAGATGTCACCACTGCCTTTATGATCATTCACTGTGTATATAATCTAGTAGTCAAGGAACAAACCTCTAAAACTTCTTCCTCTACTTCCTCCAGTTCCGGCTCCCCCTCAGCATCTTCAATCTCCTCAGCTGTAGGTATGGGAGCCGGACGTTCACCAATCAGAGCTAAGAGCATCTCTCTGTAGTCACCAGAAGTGTCATCCTGAAAGTACGAGGAAATATTTTATTCAATCTAATTGACTTTTTTCATGGTTCATAATAAAATAGGCATTAAGTAACTGAAAACATAATGAAATCTTAATCTCCTCTATACTATGGCATGTGACCTAGCCAGACTGGTTAATATATAGGTCAATGGAACCGTTGTGTCCTGTGTTGTCCCGTCATTAAATAATTATTATAACAAACACATAATTAATCATATCAAAGCCACCAATGTTCAATGAGATACTAATACAGTGTCATAGAACCTGGAGACTAAATCCTGATTCAGAAATTCTGGCCACAGATGAAGCATATGATATCAAACCCTTGATCCTTAATTATTCCCCCCCCCCTCCAACTATACATACAAGCCTAATTCACTGTAATCTTGTATGTATTCGTAAACCAGTGAAATATTAGTAAACATTTACTGGGTTTGATCCAAGGACTTCCCAGTTTTTAGATGAATGCCATAACACTGAGCCATGTTGCTATATGACAAAGTGCGTATATTAGGTCAGTGTTTCACTTCTATCAGTGATGACTCTTGATGGACCAAATTGGATAATTCTGCTAACATCAATTATGACCTACGACCTAACCTTGATCCACTCAGCCAGTGTTCCCTTGAACTCTTCTTCAAAAGCCTTCTTAATCTGGACCATATCTATTTCACATCTGGATACACAGATCCGGACCATGGCTTGATCATCAGTACCACCTCCCTTCATGGCCTTCTGAAGCTTCTTGGCAAAGTATCCGGGTTTATTTTGGATAACACGCACTAAAACATAAAAACAGTTTTAAAGTCTAAGCAACATAAAGCAATTATTATTATTATTAATATATTATTACTGTTATTATTCAAATCCATATGAGCAAATCTTGAGTGCGGCAAATTAAAAAAAATTATTGTTATATAAAATTATAAGCCACATTAAAAATGCAGCAGCACTGTTGAATTATAAATATAAATTAAACAACTGTAAAAAATTACTTCAAATCGGGAATTAAGAGATGCAGTTATGGTGGATAACAAATGCTGTAAAGTATTAAAATGCTATGATATATAATTGTGCCGAGCTGTAAATTTAATAATGGAGAAATATATGATAACATGATGTTTAAAATTGTCATTTTTTATGCCCTAATGGGTCGGAGGGTGATCGTTGCCGTGGTAATGGTGTGTGAGAGGTCTGAGGTTCGAATCCAGGCCACGGCACTACAGTTGGAAGAGTTTTTAACATAGCCAGTTACTTGGCAAGGTTTCATTATTGCATAATACCCAAGGTGAAGCAGAAAATTACAGAACATATAAATCTCTTATTATCTTTTAAATCATTACAGGGTTTTTACAGACATTATTTGGGGTATTATTATATTACATATTATTTGTACAGCGCCTTTGAATGGCTCCTGCTAGTAAGGGCGCTTTATTAAATATACATTATTATTATTATCTCCCTCATTAGATGTAGCCAACCACATAAAACAACTGCCAATTGGGACTTTATTATTATATTATTATTATTATTATTATCTAGCCCTAAATAATATCGCTTTTGAACACCACTAATGCAGTTGTCATCAACTGGTGTATCAACAATAAATGAATGTTGGTGATGCCTTTCATATACTCTATAATGTGAATATATTAGTCATAAAAATTGTACAATAGTCCATATTGATCTTAGGATGTGGTTCAGACTCCATTACCAACAACAAGACCATGGACAGTGAGTGACATATGGTAACTCACAAAATGCTGGCAATAATTACTATTGGGGTGGCACTTTACTCACAGGGTGGCAGCACTGTGCTGCATTTGAAAACAAAATTGTTAACATAGAAAGTATTTAATTATTAATATAAAGAGTGTCTACTACATTAACACAAACAGGGAAGCAGCATGAAAAAATGGAGTTGAGATTTGTTGAAGGCTCTGTTCTGGTTCTGGTCCAATTTTGGTTGAAACTTTGGTGTATAACCTTTTCCTATTGTAATACTGCAGATGTAACCAATGTTCAGTGTTAACTTTGAGATCCAGGTCAGATATAAGAGTATCCATTTTATTGCTCCAGATTGGTACCATTCATGAAAAGTATGTATTGTTAAATACAAAGTACTTAAAAGTCTTAAAAAAGTTAAATAATACAATTATATATATATATATAGAGAGAGAGAGAGAGCAACTTATCCAGCTAGATAGTTATTTTAAGGTGCTTTACAGTATTATTATCCCTGACTGAGACCTGTTCCAATCCAGCACACATCTCAACTCCCAAGGGAGCATACAACACATATGCAAGTCGCCACATCACAATATTGCAGCTCTGGAGCCTCGAACCCACGACCCTTCGATTACAAGTCCTACCCTCTAACTTACTGCGCCATCATGGCTCGCCGTCTGAAGTTGTTATTGTTTACTGCATGTCATAGTTTGAGCATCATTTAGTGTTAAATATATACAATGAGGTTATGACACCTTTCCATTAATGATCTTATCAGGATCCCAGTATGTCCTGTCCTAATGTTTTGATCATATATGGATCCCACTGGCTCTGTGTTGGTAGTTTTGGGTTACAAATCTTTATATTATATCATTTCTAGCTACCAAATACAGTGTATAATTTATCTAATTTATTTTTGGTTATATATAAGTTTACAGTCCAAAACCACTCATCTGTTCTAAGGATGTAACACAGTCTAGATCCAGAGCTAAGAGATTCACTTCACATTTACCCCTATTGTCATCCCCCCCATATTAATTTGTACAATCCAACACCAACTCAGCTTCCCTTACGGTATACCATTTCTAGTTACCGGTTACAGGTGTATAATTCAGACTTAAAATTCACCAAAATTCAGTGCAATACATATACTTAGTTATGGTCAACCAATGAGCATGAAACAGCCCAATACCCAGCTGTAGTATGGATCTGAAGCAAGAACTCCTTCATTTATGGTCCAGCACTTTATCACTGATCTATAGCATAGCCCAATTGCATGAGCCAAATACAGCATACATACATACCTCCTTGTCTAACTGAGGGGGGGGGCCTTTTATACATAGGTTGGTCGATCAGTCAGCAGACTGATGAACAATTACTCGGAAGTTTAACAATTTGAACAGGCATCTATTCCCATATTCTACACTGCGATCTTCCTGCGAAGGCTATTTTACCTACCGACTGCAATTAGACTGTTCTTGATGTCACCGGAAAATTCAGACTTGATCGCTTCCTCGATGGTGCGCTTCGACAGCTTGCTGTATTCTTCAAACACGGCTCGCAGGTGAGCAAAACTGCGACGGCAGATGATCTGGTTGAATCTGTACGTGAGGAATAAACGTAACGGAACTGATACGATGGTAAGTATCACTCAGAAAATACAATTTTACACAAATTAAGAGTTGTTATAATAGATTTAGCAATATCATGAAACCAAACAGGTTTCATTGAGAAGCCGAAAGGACCTGGAGAAAGAACCCCCCCCCCTTTCAATAGATCAAAGCTGCGACGCCAAATCGGTAAATGTACCGCTATCATCAACAAAGCAAAGGGTAATTTCTATACTGACGTCGTCGACAACAACTCGGGACTACTAGAAAAAGTTGTAGAAATAACTGAACGGCATTTTGTACCACAACCCAGCTCTTTTTTCACCAACAAAATCACCCAAATACACTATAGTTTCAGAAGCCAGTCTTTTCAACAGATATCGCCAGACATCTCACCTGCCAAGTTGGAACGTTTCTCTTCCATAACACAATAGCAACTCCACAAAATCCTACATGCTTGACCCCTGCTGGCCCACCGATTAGGTTAAAGAATTTTCCAATGTCTTACTACATTCCTTTACAAAATTAGTAAGCCGTTCTTTGGCTGGGAGTTTTGTACCTATAGTAGTTGGAAACAACTCCTCTGAATAAAAAGACGTCATTGTCCAAGGACGAGCTTAAAAATTACCATCCAGTATTTGGCCTTTGTTTCATATCTAAGCTGGTGGAGAGAGTCATTGAATCGCAACTCGAGCAACAATTGGATTCTAACAACCTAGACAACCACTCTACAAGTCTGCGTACAAGACAGAGACTGCTCTACTGTGTACAAAAACACGATATACACACTTCGTTGTCAAAAGCGCCTTGGAGTAACTTTCTTACAGGTTATATGGGGCGCTATATAAATTTTGTATATTATTATTAAAAGGCATGCCGACTGCTCTAGTTTTACTAGACCTGTCGGCTGCCTTTGACACTATTGATAATAGAGTTCTCTTGAACTGTCCGCCATCTTGGTTTGTCTTGAGTGGAGTGGTCTTGTACCGGTTCGCTTCCTAACTGGCGGATAGAAATCATGTGTTAAAGTCGGTGATACATGTACTGTCTGATCCAGCAGACTTAACAGATGGTGTTATATATATATATATATATATATCACTTACACCAATCAATTTTGCTACTGCAGTTGCGACACTCTAAACATGACTTACAGCTGTCCCAAATTTTTTTTAAAAACTAAACCCTGATGAAACAGAATTCATCTTGCTTTTTTTTTTCCTGTTGATATATTAGGTAGTGTTATTAGTCCTACGGACAAAGCTCGTAATTTAGGTGTTATTTTTTATTCTGATTTTTGCTTCTCAAGCCGCGTTGCATCAGTGTGTAGGTCTTGTTTTGAACTCTTAACGACATCCGAAGAATCAGCCGTCATCTCACCAAAAACGTAGCTGTCACCATCGTAAACGATTTAGTCAGCAGCAAGCTTAACTACTGCAATTCCCTCTTTCCCTTCCTTATCCTGTCGTGATCTTATAAAAATACCATGTGTCCAAAGTTCCTTGGTCTGCATAGTCAAATGTTCGTCTAGGTTCTCCCATGTTACTCCTGTTCTTAAATCTACAAATTGGCTGCGCGTTAGGCATCGAATACGTTTCAAAAGAGCATCTATTATTTACACATTTCTACACACTGGTGTCCCCGCGTACTTCAGTCCTCATTCGTCACGCTACGCTTGTCAAGTCAACACGGGGCGCAGCGGCTCTGACAACCCGTATCTTCATGTTCTTGTGTACAAACCTAGCATAAACAAGTCAAAGGTGCACTTTCACAATTGTCTCAACTACGATGGCCCTTTATTGTGAAATTCTGTACTTCTCAACGTTCATTCTGCCCCAACAGTATCACGTTCCAGACAGAGGCTAAAGACACATCTTTTTCGGGATGCATATCCGCCTTAACCTTCTCCACCCGACCGGTCTGTTGCCTTTATTACAAACTCTTTCCAATGTTTCCATCCAAGGAATATGGCATAGGTAACTGGTCTGGTTTTGTGGTGTCTTAGAATTTGTTTAACCGAAAATAAGTGCAATAAAAGTTGATATTGGATTGAAATTTAATTGAATCCTATATTGTCTTGTCTAATATAGTCCTATTCTATATTGTTCTGTTCTCTTATATTCCGTCCTATGGTATCTTATGATAACATAGGATAAGTTCTTATACTGTCCTTTCCTGTCTAGTCCTTTCCTGTCTTGTCCAGTCCTTTACACTCTTGCACTGTGCTTAACAATACTTTCTTGTCAATTTACCTATCCTGGCCTCTCTTGTCCTGTCCTTTAATATATTGTCCTGTCCTATGGTGTCCTGTCCTGAGCTATGATGTCCCGTTCTTTAATGTATTAGCTTGTCCTGTCCTATTGTGTCTTACATCCTGCCCTGTCCTATGCTGTCTTGTCCTGAGCTATAAAGTCCTGTTCTTTAAAATATTATCTTGTCCTGTCCTAGTTTCCTGTCCTCCCCTTTACCTATCCTGGCGTCTCTTGTCCTGAATGTCTTTTAATATATTGTCCTGTCCTATGGTGTCCGGTCCTGAGCTATAATGTCCCGTTCTTTAAAGTATTACCTTGTCCTGTCCTATTGCGTCTTACATCCTGCCCTGTCCTATGCTGTCTTGTCCCGAGCTATGAAGTCCTGTTCTTTAAAATATTATCTTGTCCTGTCCTAGTGTCCTGTCCTATGGTGTCCTATCCTGAGCTTTAATGTATTATCTTGTCCTGTCCTATTGTGTCTTACATCCTGCCCTGTCCTATGCTGTCTTGTCCCGAGCTATGAAGTCCTGTTCTTTAAAATATTATCTTGTCCTGTCCTACTGTCCTGTCCTACTGTCCTGTTATCTACCATCCTACACTGCACTATGACAAGCCGTTTATATTATCTCGTTTATATTATTGTGAACTATATTATAATTTATAATGTTTTCATACATGCATACACATATAGAACACAGAAGGCAGATGATGATGATGGTGATGATGATGATGATACTTACGTCGACTCATCAGTTCCCCATTTTTTGCCTTCGCCAGCCTTGTACAGGTTCTTTGCATCCTGCTCCGCCTCAGTTTTGTCATATTCTGGACTCTCCTTCCGCTGACCTTGTATCTGGTAGGTCAACAACTGCTTGAAGTCTCCAGATGTGTCACTCTTAACATCCTTCAGGAGATCCTTATCATATACTGGATCATGAAATGGCAAAGATTATGATCTTTTTATTATGATAATAATAATAATAATAATGAAATATTTATATAGTACCTAATGTAATAATTTATTATTCATGTGATGTATTATTCAGGAGGAGGACTGAAACTAATCATGATTAGAGATAATGATGACACCAATTAAATGTTCACACAGTAAACAATCGGTTTTTGTGAAAGATGTCAAACATCAAGGTCACACAAAACATTATTCGGACTATGACAATTATAGAAACCCATAAATTTTGACCAGCAGTAGTTTATTATCAACTAAACAAATACAGTAACAGCCAAGCATATTTTCAGTTTCCTAGACACAGCCAGGTATTAATACTTGTATTACCTTTACGTCAATATTTTTCATATGAAATTCTGTATAGATCAGCCTTACAGGTGATATTATAAATCATAACAATATTGTTATGGCTATCCTTAACACAGATAGATTGAGATGATCATAATTGTTATGATGATGATGATGATGATGATGTTTGATTTATAGATCGCCGCATTCAGCTGGTGATGTTCCGAGATGCTTCTACATTATCATTTCTGAACATGAGACCTGCTTCAGTCCAGCACACATCTCAACTCCAGAGAGAGAGAGCATACATTACTCAGACACACAGACATCACATCCTGTCGGGTTCTCACAGAACCAATCCGGAGCCTCAAACTTGCGACCCTTTGGTTACAAGTCCTGGTCGACATTGTTGTTATACTATTGTCGGTGTACGTTCTTCATACGATATCGGTGTGATAGCCATGACACTTAAAAATCTGTTTCATAAATAGTCATTACTTAACGATTCATCGTTTATAAATTTCCGGGCTGAAATATCAGTGGCATAAACATCAAAATCAGAGTCTCTGATGTTTACACAATTAAAATAACTCATAATTCTATAGTATATAAGGGGCTAAGCCAGACAGCTTTAAACTATCTCGCATCTCCGCAAGCAGCATATATGTATGCACAAACTAGTTTGTGGGTGCACATTTTGTGTGTGTGTGTGTGTGTGCGCACGCGCATGCAAACAGATGCACAAAATAGCAGCATAAATGGATAAATCATACTCTATTCACGTGCAACATCTGTTCATTTTTATACATTTTGAGTTCGTTTCATGAATATATTAGAATGACACACTTACATCTAGTGTAGGCTTCTCTGATTGCCTTGATCTGGGCATTTGTCCGCGTACAAAGGATTTCAATCAGCGCATCTTCGTCTGTACCAAGACCCTTGATAAACAAAAAAACAATCGGGACAATTACTGATAGAACAAAATAGTAGATGACTGCTAAACAAAAAATAATCAGAAAATCACCCAACGGAGTGAAGAAAACTGTGAACTGTTATAATGATATTTTTATAATAGCAATAATTGTGTTGATAATATTGGCTAACGTGGTGGTTATTTTACATGGCTGGCTACATCGAATGAGGGAAAGGCATACAGTCTATAATTTACTGCTCCCCAGCTAACGCACAATGTAATGACAACGCGACTGTTCGGTTGTATTTTGGTTATGGAAATAATAACATTATAATAAATATAACTGAGATTCAGCTCATATATTTTTATCAGTCATGAATGCAGCCAGGTGAGTGAGTGAATACAAATGCATAACTCTAGTTGGTAAGCTCGATAAATACGTTGCATGAAACGGATGCATGCACAACTTGGCAAGTTGTTCAATTGCGTAAGTACAACATTAGAAAAAGTTACTTAATGGTCAAACTCGATTAATTTACCATGTGGCCTAGTTTTTAAATAGCTGGAGAAAACCTTCCCAGTTAAGATGAAAAACACCCCAATATATAAGTGCCATGGCCAGGATTCAGACCTCAGACTTTCCCTCCACAGTATGGCCATGGGCTAGGAGTCCCACCTGCGAACCCACTAAGCCATAGAGGTCTCATTCCAGGATATATTACATTATCTCTTATTAAAATTTAATAGGCCAAATCTGGATATTAGTTGCATATTAAGAGAAATCTATATTGCAAAAAAAAATATACAAATTCACTAACAAAGAAATTAAAGCTGTTACAACATAAAGATATACAGATGTGTATTAAACATCATAAGCATAACTGCAAAATATGAAGTAGGTGTATTTTGATTATTTCTGGGCTAATAAAAATATTTCTATATATCCTAAGGGATACCAAAATTGCACGTCATAATTATTAATTATGTAATGGCTGCAATCATTTAATGATATTCATATATTTACTTATTGCTATTAAACATCAAGTATTCTAAAGTGAAAATATAATACATTTTCTGTTGTGGCACTGTGAAATAAACTCAGACATACACGTGTACACACACACACAAACACACACACAGCAAAGGAAGCGTGAAAAACTAAAATCTCACTGATCACAAAGACAGACCAACCAGAATGATAAAACATTGACATAAACAATACATTATCAGGCACTTTGAATGAGGAAGATTATGCTCGTATAAAATAAATTAACATCGTACAAAAAGATGAGTCATTCACCTTGACGGCTCTTTTGATCTCGCTAGCATCATATTCGTCTGGAGTCATGCACAGTGACTTGAGAACTTCCTTGAAATCTCCACTAGTTTCACCCTTCAACTCTTCTCTCAGGTCCTGTGCCAATTAAGAGACGATATTATGTTAAGATTAGATTAATTAACATATTGTTTGTCCCAGTATGTCCTCCTACATGTCTAAGTATGAGACAGCTACAAGGTGAGCCCCATAAGTGACTTCATTGTGCTGGTGAGTGATCAATTTGTACTTGTATGCACTCATTCATTTAGCGTTCTTATGTCTTTCCTGGTAATGAAATTATTTGGTAAGATTCTGGAGTCGCAGTAGCAGTAAGAAAAAAGTATTTAGTAGTAGTAGTAGTAGTACCATAGTATGTTCCAAATTGTGACTATGTTTTTCTAATTGGCTTTATAAATAATTAACATACTTGATAATGTTCATGTGTTACTGGATAACATTTGTTTGATAATATATATATATATATATATATATATAGTATAGCTCCATAATAACATGGGTCTTAGGGTCAACAAACTGTTGACCGTATTATAGGTGAACCACAAATTGCTACCATGATCACTGTCAGGGTGGGGAGAATTCAGGAGTCCATGTATTCACCTCATTTTGCACCATCCTTGAAGATTACATACAATTGTTTATTTCACAAATGTTCCCAGTAAATGTTTCATCATTTCGGATCAATAAATCTATTTGTAGGGTAATTTTTCTAGGTGTGAATTACAAACTGTGAAAATACATTCAAATTATTTCAAGAATTTTTATTGGACAGTGGCAGATTTCATGCCACTTCGCAGAAAATGCAATATAATGAATCCTGGGAAGTGGTGTGTGTGCAAGGTATGACAATGTTATAGCCAATTTTGTGGTATACTGGTCCACATTATAATGAGGCTACACTGTAACATTTGTTTCAAACAACTTTCAAGTCATGGGATTACAATGGCTATGTTTACATTTTCAATTTTAACAGTACGGTATTACATTAGGTGTAGATGTTTCTGTATAATCTATGAGTTTCTTATCCAGAAACAAAGTTTAGTAATAATTTAACATGAACAAGTCTGTTCGTGGCATAATCGGGCATGAAAATGTATAATCCTAAAAACACAAAACAATGGTGTGAGTATTAAGGACGTGCACCCTCCCTTTGCAGCCAGATTTTAAAATAATCTTTCTTGAAGAAAACTCTGAAATATGTGGATCCACAGAAAGGTTTCATCCCTGATAATTCTGAAAAGGCACTTTGAGTTCTCCTCATCAGAGTCAAAACAGATGCTGAACATTAATACAGGATTCTGAGATGATAATAATAAATGGTAAAATGAAATGTTGCTGTTTTCTAGCAAGTGATATGTCTTAAGATTTGGTCAAACAATCTCCAGTTGCAATGAGGTGAAAAATGGCCAACTGTATGACCAGCAAATTAAAATAATACAAAAAGATTATAGCAGCCTATGTAATCCATGAGAAGAAGCCTATGAGATATTCAATAAACCGTACGTATTTAACATCTTCACATAGCTATATAAATGCGTTAAATCAGGTGTGTATCCTACCTTTCCGAACATGGTTTTGAACATCTTTACTATCTCTTGTCTTTGCGTGCTGATTCTGTATCCCATTATGTCGACAATAACTCTCTCATCGGTACCTAGAAGGTAGACAATTAATGTAGAAGTAATTACTTCAGTAACATACATTAATTCATTCATTTCAAAACTAGTAGTCTACAATACAGAAATCCCATATACTATCACAATAATTTGGTGGCAAGAACATTTTGACACGATCATCATTATGGAAGTGACAACAAGAAGAAAATTTAGTAATTTGTGATCGGTGAGATTTTTGTTTTTCACACTTGCTCTAGCTGTGTGTGTGTGCGTGTGCGCGCATGTGCATGCTTATTTCTATGTCGTTTAGTAATTTCAGTTATTGTCAATAGAGTAATATCCTCAATATATTCATGGTAATTCTGACATGTTCTCATTTGATTCCATGTGGAATTATAACTCTATAATGTTGATTAAATAAAACTGACCAATTAATTAAGAAATATGAACTGAATGACCTCAGGCATTTGTGTGTTCGAAAGAAGCTGGCTGAGTTTCAAATGATAAATAACAATATAATATTTGAACCCGGGAACTTGGGTTGAATATAGGTATATACATAACTCCTGAGCCATCTGAGTTACTCTGACTAGTCATGTGTTTTGTAACTTACCCACACCCTTCATGGCAGCTCTAAGGGCTTCACAGTCTCTCTCAGCATTGAAGTATTCCCAAGGCTTTAATGTGCCTTCAGCCTGTAAAAACCAACATATCGGTAGTAGTTTGTGAGTCATATAGGTATAATATAACATGATATAATGTCGATGATTGATGTTTTACAGCCACTTTTGTGCACAAGGTAGGCTAAATGGGCCGAGCGACCTTCAAAAGGTAATGAAGTGAAGTCAAAGATGAAACAACCTTCAGATATGCCCACGCTGAGATTCGAACACGGGTGGTAGTGGTCTGTGGTCCGACACGCTACCGCTAGACCACGGAGGCGCCCCACATGATATAATTTTATGCAACATAACATAACATTAATATAGTATGGCATAATTATAATATAATATATAATATAATATATTGTAACACATGGGAGATGAAGATGAAGAATGCATGCAAGCAAGCAAAAGGGTTAAAGCCGAACATCAGCAAAACAAAGGTGATGGTTTCTGGAAAAAACTGTGGTAATGTTGAGAGGACAGGGAAGTGGCTGTGTGCGGTCTGCAGGAAGGGTGTTAGAAGTAACTCAATGCAGGGTATAGGTTGTGATTGCTGGGTCCATAAGCGCTGTTCGTGTGTGAAAGGTTCACTAAGTGCAAGTGGAGATGCATTTGCGTGTGCTGTGTGTGAGAAAGCAGGTGACGGGGAGGATATCAACACACAGGTAAGTATGGATCTGGGCAATGGTGTGTGGCTGAACAGAGTTGGAAAGTTCTGTTATCTGGGAGATATGCTGATTGGAGCTGTCCAGGATCTTGACAAGGATCAAGTGATGTATTATTAAAGTTAAAAGGGAATGTGTATGGAAGTAAGGTTTGGGCCATGAACACAGAGTAGATAAGATGATTTGAAGGTACAGAGACAGGAATGTTGCAATGGATGCATGGTGTGTCTGAGGGATAAGGTACCTAGTGTAGAGGTGAGGGATAAGGTACCAAGTGTAGAGGTGGGGGATAAGGTACCTAGTGTAGAGGTGGGGGATAAGGTACCTAGTGTAGAGGTGAGGGATAAGGTACCTAGTGTAGAGGTGAGGGATAAGGTACCTAGTGTAGAGGTGGGGGATAAGGTACTTAGTGTAGAGGTGAGGATAAGGTACCTAGTGTAGAGTGAGGGATAATGTACCAGTGTAGAGGTGGGGATAAGGTACTCAAGTGTAGAGGTGAGGGATAAGGTACCTATGTAGAGGTGAGTGATAAGGTGCCTAGTGTAGAGGTGGGGGATAATGTACCTAGTGTAGAGGTGAGGGATAAGGTACCTAGTGTAGAGGTGAGGGATAAAGTACCTAGTGTAGAGGTGGGGGATAAGGTACTTAGTGTAGGGGGTGAGGGATAATTTACCTAGTGTAGAGGTGAGGGAGTAGAATGGGGATAACTTACCTAGTGTAGAGGTGGGGGATAAGGACTCAGTTAAGTGGTGGGATAAGGTACCTAATGTAGAGGTGAGTGATAAGGTACCTAGTGTAGAGGTGAGGGATAATGTACCTAGTGTAGAGGTGAGGGATAAGGTACCTGGTGTAGAGGTGAGGGATAAGGTACTTAGTGTACAGGTGGGGGATAAAGTACCTAATGTACAGGTGGGGGATAAGGTACTTAGTGTAGAGGTGAGGGATAAGGTACCTAGTGTAGAGGTGAGGTATAATGTACCTAGTGTAGAGGTGAGGGATAAGGTACCTGGTGTAGAGGTGAGGGATAAGGTACTTAGTGTACAGGTGGGGGATAAAGTACCTAATGTAGAGGTGGGGGATAAGGTACTTAGTGTAGAGGTGAGGGATAAGGTACCTAGTGTAGAGGTGAGGTATAATGTACATAGTGTAGAGGTGAGTGATAAGATACCTAGTGTAGAGGTGAGGGATAAGGTACCTAGTGTAGAGGTGGGGGATAAGGTACCAAGTGTAGAGGTGAGGGATAAGGTACCTAGTGTATAGGTGAGGGATAAGGTACCTAGTGTAGAGGTGGGGGATAAGGTACCTAGTGTAGATGTGGGGGATAAGGTACTTAGTGTAGAGGTGAGAGATAAGGTACCTAGTGTAGAGGTGAGGGATAATGTACCTAGTGTAGAGGTGAGGGATAAGGTACCTGGTGTACAGGTGAGGGATAAGGTACCTAGTGTACAGGTGGGGGATAAAGTACCTAGTGTAGAGGTGGGGGATAAGGTACTTAGTGTAGAGGGGAGGAATAATTTACCTAGTGTAGAGGTGAGGGAGAGAATGGGGATTAAACTTAACTCACTGAAGTTGTTAAGACAAATTGATTAAAGTGGTTGGGACATGTGTTACAGAAGGATGACAGTGACTGTGTAAATCTTGTCTTATTTTTACTCTGTGGTGTGTTCCAATTAGTTCCAGTTATTTGTTATTAAAGGTAAACAATTTATCACATAAATAACCTGATGAAACTGTATTCGCAATTTGAATACACCCACACATATTTTATTATTTTAAATGCTCAATTACTTGGCCTGAACTTGTGAAAATTTTAAATCAAGGTATTCTGTCATCACAGTTCTCTTATATTTACACCTGACAGTCTTCCATGACTTATAAGTAAAGTATATTTGACAGTGTGTTAACTTGTTATTTCTTGCTGGCGGTGTTTTAGCTGTGTTTTACAATCTTTTAAAGCATTTCCTATTCAAAGGTAATTCTTTTTACAATATCATGGCCACTATTTTTTAGATGTTGTCCACCCGTAAAGTAATGAAACTATTACATTTAAGAGAGTAGAAAGAATCCCGTTTCAAATTAAGACAATCAGAAATGGTGTAGATCTGTTTAATTCACAGCTTTATAATAAAAACTCATAATATTAACTTCAGTAATTACTTGACCACAATATGGTATATGATGGGATCCGAATTAAGACATGCCTCAATTAAATATTCAGGTAGAAACGAAGCTAGATATGTGGCGAGTCGGTGAGTATGATTGGTTTAATGATACATAAACTTGGATTGTCCATTTAATGTTGCCTCGTTTTAATTGCCTCTAATCACAATTGCACCACAACACAGCTATATAGCTATGAACCCACAGAAAGAGAGAGAGAAATACATCATTTTTGGTCTGGTAAGTTCATAGGATATAAGGTGAACCGACCAATTAAAGCAATTTCAACACTACTCACAATAGCTATATTAGAAAACATTTTATTTGATAACCAAAAAGTAAATTATTTGAATGTTATTGCCTTTATTTAGATCAAAATATGAACAGATTTGAAACAAAATTGGGGATAAGTGATTCCATAAATTTTTATTTTTAGCTTAATATTAATAATAAATATATATATATATATATATATATATATATATAAACACTTTTAATATAAATATTCTTATTGTTTTATGAAAGGAAATACTCAGGTACATGGTATTATAAAGTAACTGCCAGCACAAACTGTGCTCCTTTGGAAGCATATACTAAGTATATAATACATCAAGCATAAGTTCTTTTAATTTTTTTCTAATAAGTTTCAGTTAAAATAAATATAACAATAATCACTTAAAGCAAGTATTTTATTTATGGGTATTTTTATTATAGGTACCGGTACCTATTTCCAATATTTGTTGGCACATGTTGGCACGTGTTTTCTTATTTTTTAATTCTTCTGCTGTTACTCTGTTTTTAAGACTCAATTTTATAATGGTATAATACGTCTTTCTGTCGTAAAACAATTTATAAAACTGGTGGGAAACGTCCACAGCTATATATGTCACACAGTTTCCATGCATGCATACATTATAACCTTAATTTTGTATTTATGTGTTAAAATTTATTTAGTGACTTGTGTTTTACAGAAAATGTTGAACAACATCAATTTGAATATTTTAAGTTCAGTTATCAGACATCTTTATGGACAAAAGCAAACAATTTCAAAGTAATATTATCAGAGAGCTCTATGCATAGAGATAACCCGAAGAGATTGAAGAAGCGAAACAGAGATAGAATATAAAGCATCTCACAGAATGTCATTATGATCGCGAAAATAGTCTTCAGAAAATCATGGACTGGAATTAAGCAATAACACCACATTCAATAGAAATAAACCAAAATAGAAATGCTCAGAACTGAAGTGAGAAGTCTATAAACAACAAGAAGAGAGAAGTCTATAAACAACATGAAGAGAGAAGTCTATAGACAACATGAAGAGAAAAGTCTGTTGACAAGATGAAGAAAGAAGTCTATTGACAAGATAAAGAGAGAAGTCTATTTACAACATGAAGAGAGAAGTCTATTTACAACATGAAGAGAGAAGTTTATTGACAAGATGTAGACTTTCTTTTGATCAACATATAGCAATGAATGCATCACAACGAGCCACATCATTACTAACCTCATATTCCTCAGTTACAAAGAATGGATCCTTCTTTGGTTCTGGTTTCGGTTTGGGCTTCACTGGTTGCTTCTTTTCAAATTTCTTGGCTGCTCCTATTGCAGTAGCTGTTCCTTTGAGTGTAGGTTTCGGTTTAGGTGCAGGTGCAGGTGCTGGTGTAGGTTTCGGCTTGGGTGCTGCAGCACGGATAGATGCACCGGGTTTTCGGAAGGAGACTGTTAACAAATATGCACTGTCCTCTTCATCGAAGTCAGCATGTACTATCTAAAACACAAACAGAGATGCAGTGAAGTCTTCCAGTTGGTCATCCAGTCCCTCAGTTGTGTGTGTGTGTGTGTGTGTCTGTCTGTCTGTCTGTCTGTCTGTCTGTCTATATGTATGTATGTATGTATGTATGTATGTATGTATGTATGTATGTAGGTCTGTCTGTCTGTCTGTCTGTCTGTCTGTCTGTCTGTCTGTCTGTCTGTCTGTCTGTCTGTCTGTCTGTCTGTCTGTCTGTCTGTCTGTCTGTCTGTCTGTCTGTTGTGCGTGTGTGCATGCATGCATGCATGCATGTGTGTGTGTGTGTGTGTGTGTGCGCACATGTGAGCATTGGGTATATGCACACACATCTGTGTACATGCATGGATCAAATGTTTGAAGATCGCAGCCATTTGGTTTTTGTAGCTTGAGCTGTAATCAGTGGAAAACGTCAAAATATCCCCAAAAGATTGCACTGAATCATATTTCACAGAGTTGTGCATCATCACTTCCACAAGTTTCTTACTTATGTACACCATCTTGAACAATTGTTTGGGTATTATAATGGACAGAATCCCAGGTGATGCCTACCTGGATATAAAACTGACTGCTAAATACACGGATATATACCCAATAAATTACAGACCATATGCATCGCCCTCATTTGAGGAAGCCAAGCCACCTAAAATAACTGCCATTTCCCCCATTATTATTGTTATTATTACACGCAATGGACAAAGTAACTGTTTCTCATCCTTTTCCTTATTAATATGATTTTTCCAGACTTGGTGGACACGTGAATATAAACATGAATTATGGATATAATATTATTATAGAGCTTTAATTGGACAATAATAATAATAATAATAATGTGGCTGGCTACCTCAAATGAGTATATGGTCTAAACTTTACCGCTTCACCATGGGAACTAATTCTAAATAAATTTAGAATTGACAATACGTGCCATATTCGGTGGAGGAAACCTTGCCAGTTGCCTGATGAAAAACTCCTCCTACTATAATGCCTTCGAACATCCGACCTCCCGTACAACATCACCATAACCATAGATAAGTAATCTCACACTCTACCCATGAGGCTTAGTAACGGGAGAGTAT
Source organism: Paralvinella palmiformis (assembly GCA_025642065.1). Classification (NCBI taxonomy): domain Eukaryota; kingdom Metazoa; phylum Annelida; class Polychaeta; order Terebellida; family Alvinellidae; genus Paralvinella; species Paralvinella palmiformis. The sequence continues at coordinate 169,124 of JAODUP010000919.1, forward strand.
ATTATCGCAGGTAAGATTTGCATTTCATTTTTGGGATCTAAAGGGTATGATAAATTTAGTCAAGTACAGCTGTAAAAGGCCTTGTTCATTCTCACTTTTCCCCCGGTAGCAGACCTGTACGATCTGCCGCAATCACCAACACACCTAGGAGTATCTTATTTATAGGTGCACGGCTCACAGCTTTATCCATCCTATCAAACCATGCATAAAACAGCCCACAGACATGCATTTCTCATATCAGAATTTGAAATCAGACCTGGAGATTTGTAGTGTGCTACCCACTGAGATTCTGCACACAAAAATAAATACAGTATGCCCCCATTATAACGCAATCATTGGGGTCCACAACCTATTGACTGTGTTATGGGTGGACCATGAAGCGAGACAGAGCACTGTCGTTGGGTGATAATAGCTAGGGACTGCATCTCATTTTCACCACCTTTGAAGATTACTAACAACTTTATTTCATAAATGTTCCCAGTAATTGTTTAATCATTTGTTGACTTAAATATAAATATTACTGCAGTGTTTGTGTGGAAAATAAAATGTTTCTGCAAAAAGGAACAGCCATGTTGGATTGGTGATATTCACCTCCCAAAAACAGTGCACCCTAAGCCTAACCCTATACGCAAAATATGATTCCTAATTGCAATAAATAAAGCTTATGCAATAGCTGTGAATTAACAAACAGAATCAAACTTATTTAGTGCATGGGTGCATGAGTCAGACAATAAATAAGGGTGGTGATTGGGCTGTTTGTTTGGCTGATTGAGCCAAGGTGGTATATAATTAAGTTTGTGATCAACAAATCTACTTGTGGGGAATGTTTTTTTACGTGTGCATTACAAATTGTGAAATGTGTTGATCAGTGGCGGATTTCATGCCATTTCGTGTAAAAAAATCTTTGTTGTATATTCAGGGTCCAAGGTCTGCCCGTGTTATATCCGATTTTGTGTTATAATGGACAGCAGTATAATGAGGGTCTGTAATTGGATATAAAAATAAATAATTGGATGACGTGCATTATTCTGAATATAATGCCATTTTAAAATGGGTATCAAGATATGCTATGATTAACAGGGGACTGTAATTGATGTATGACTGCATAAGTGCATTCATAAATACATTGTAGACCATCGGATGTTATCTTCTTTGTGATAACAAGAGCCAGTTTATCCCATTAGGAATTCTTGATGATAATTGATATGTTTTATGGCCACTTTTGTACACGTGTTAGGTTAAAGGGGCCGAGTGACCTCCAATGGCAATGAAGCGAAGTCAAAGATGAAATAACCTTCAAATGTGCCCACACCGAGATTCAAACTCAAGTGGTAGTGATCTGTGGTCCGATGTGCTACCAATTAGACCATGGATCAAGGCGTCCCTTCTGGATTCAGATTGGTAGCCATCCATAAGCATTTACAATATTGGCAATTTTAAGTAATCGTGCAATGCTAACCTGACAGAACTTTGGGTTGCCTACTGCTGTTCTAAATGCTAGTTCTTTTTTACATCGCTCAATCAGGTGTGCATAAATGTGTTCTAGGTTTCCTTTCCAATCTCCTGTATGGTTAAAATAAAGACAACATAAATTATATACATTCACCATCTGTACTGTTATGTATGTATCACGATGCCAGGTAAATATAATTACGAAATATGAATTATCAGTAAACGGATGCTAATTACGATGACATGCTCATGATAGCATCATCATCATCATCATCATCTGCTGAGAAACCACACATTCTACATTGACACTGTTTACGCACCACATCCAGGACTTTCTGGCTTCGGTTCTGGTTCTTTCGGCAACTCAATGGCGGGCATCGGCTTCTGTGCCTGTTGTACTTCCTGCATCAAGCGACGGAGGTCATTTATACTTAGACGAGGACAGTTCATACCCTGTAAGAGAGTGTATTAAATTGTTTTAGTAAAGTGGAGATTGGCATGGAGATTAATCGTGTCAATATATGATTCGAAGGTCAAAGAGTAAGAAAATGGAGAGTGAGGAAATTTGGAATACATAAATTAATTCTCTTAATAAAATCGCATTATTGCTCCCATAATCTTAACTAATCATGGTATGCGCATGTTAAACAATGACTTTCTAATTGTTAATTAATTTCTGTTATTTCATTGAAACATATCTCATCTGTTTACAACGATGGCTCTGAATTAAAAACTTATATAGAGTATATATACAACAAAATGGTAATATGATAAAATACGGTAAAATGATGATGATGATGATGTGTAAAATCATGGCAGGTTGTCCAATTAATTTATGTTATGAGATAATTAGTGATCGCCCGTACGTGCCGCTTAACGGTTTGTGGCCGACCAATTGTGGGGTCAAATGGGTGTGAAACCATAGTGCTCCTATTGATTAATGTGCGAAACAAGTCGGCGATCACCCGTTCGGTGCCGCTTGGCGATACGTGGTCGGGCGGTTGTTGGGATCGCACGGGTGTAGATGTCATAGCCGCGGGGTTTGTACTTTATTGATGTTTTCGTGGTGTGGGTTGAATGAGTTAAAGCTTTGTTTGGATGTTTGCAATGGTACAGCCAAGTCAGCGGAGATCGTATCAAGGGACATGCGAGTCTCCACTGGACAACACACTGATTGTGCTGGGTGGGGGGGGGGGGAGAATTCCCCTTTATATGCCTGTTTGGATGTGTGGGAGGAGTTTTAGTAGGGGATTGTTCTTGACTCAGCCAAGTCAACGGTGATTGGACCAGGTGACAACGCTGATGGTGCTGAGGGGATAATTCGCTATATGTATATCTGGATTTTTGTAGATTTCTTTTGGAGTAGAGGAGTGAAGGTTCTGGAGTGTATAGTTTCGATGAGTGTATAGTTTTTGTACAGTTTGGAGTAGAGGAATAAAGTAGATTCGAGACCACATGAGTTCAGAGTTTTCAAAGCGAGAACTTAGCTAAGGCCGAGATCCGGGACGGACGGATGGCCGAGCCCAGGGCCGCAGCCCGGATCTCGGTACTTTTCAGATGATGATGATGCTGATCAATAGAATGTTAACTGTTGCATTAGAATGTGAAGAGCTAGCCAAGTGTGAGTCACATAAACAACATGACAACAGTCTGCACAGACTTACCTGAAGCATGTTACTGGTCATATATCCGAGTTGATTCGGCGTCGTGCCGTAAGGAAGTGAAACTGAACCGAGAGGATTAGTTGCTGCACCGGGCATTGGTACACCACCTGCTGGTGACACTCCCCAGAAATTCATCTGGGTACCCGAATAGTTGGTCGGATTAAACGGTCCATCGGGAAGATTGACAGAGTTTGTTAAGTGGTCGGCTGCAGATAAATAAACAAGAAATATTTTCATGAATTAATGTTCTAAACAAATTATGAAAATTACATACAGAGACCTCCACACATACAATTCCAAGTTTATATCTGTCATATTGTATCGTATTACTTATTGTAAATTCTGAAATATATCAAATATGACATGGAAAAACTTGTCTTAATAAATATATGGATGTCAATTTTCCATGGACTCATCAATATATGTTGTCTAATTATCTGAACCATATATTTCAACTAATATTTGATATGTTTTTAACCTTGCATTCAATTTCAGGGTAAGTTCTTTTTCTTCTAATGATAGCTAGAATCTCGGGGGGACACTTTTCTGAGCTGTAAAGTGGTCTTATAACACAGTGGTATTTCGAGACGGGTTCTACTTTCCAATCCCCTCTTAGGGGGCTTAAGTGGTGATAGTTGACTAATATTTTACAAGTGAGTGTTTAGGCAGGTAATTCTTTATGGCTGATTTACTTGTCCAACTTTTAGGGTTTTTCTAACTGGCTGACTTATGCATGGAACTAAAAGTACATATTTTATGCATCACTGAGCCCTACTCAGCCACCCACTATCACATCCAAATAGGTACACGTCCACCCATATATGGCTAATTGTGTATTCTTTTCATAGATACCATATTTACATTAATAATTTAAAATGAATCAATAATTATTCATCCATATAACATTTGATGGGGAAATATTATTATAAATATTCCCAATTATGTTTTGGTGAACAATGACATATAACATGGATAATTGTAATTCAGCTAAGTATTTTAGTTTAAAATTGGGTGTCTGAAGATTTTATACACACACAAGCGGTGGCATTGGACAGAGCTCGTGTGGTTGGTGTGTTTTATATAACAAGTTTAGTTGTATATATAATTCACCTTAGTTGTTTGTGGGAATATAATTATCTTTCCTAGGTCCAGTTATGTCCAGTCTGTACTATGACATTCAAGGCTAACTTTAGTATCCTTGTCATTAATAAAATCCTATATTATAATTATAGTTTGTATAGCAGACATTAGGTCTGATTTGAAAATGTTAATATATAGAACGGCAATTACGCCATAATGGTATGCTAAAGCGCCGATGTAAATTGTTATAATAGTGACGAGTAGGTCATAGTATTTATTGGATTTGTATGTTTATGAGGTATTTGACCCTCCAGCAAATATCACAAGGCATATTATGCTGCGGTTGAGAAAGTTCCATTTTCTATGCGTGGAGACTATATTTCCTGGTCACTGCATTCAAGAAAAGTTGATCTAGAGCTGTATAATCCATGTACTATTTGCGTCTTTGGAGGGATGCCGTTTAGGTGTCTGGCCTGGTTATCCAACATTTAAATGACTGTAGCAGGCACAGTACGCCCTTAAAGCATTATAAGTACTCCTGACTCAGGAATAGAAACACTGCATCGCATCTCGAGCAGTGGCATTGGACATGGCTTGCTTGTAGTTCGGGGAGTATCCCCAGGCTGTCGCTTGTTTGGCACAGCCTAAGGACATGGCTCGCGCGGTTGGTGTGTTTTATATAACAACTTTAGTTGCATATAAAATTCAAGTTGGTTGTATGTGAAAATAGAATTATCTTTCCTAGGTCCAGTTATGTCCAGTTTGTATTATGACATTCAAGATTAGCTCTAATCTGCTTGTCATAGATAACATTTAAGAACTACAATAGTTAGAATAGCAGACGTTAGGTCAGGTTTGAAAATGATAACATAGTTCAAACAGTGCGGAAGCTATTACGCGCTATTACGGTCTGCTTCAGCCCACATTTCAGTCTTTTAATAGCAATTAAGCTAAACAGTTTTAAGAGTAGTCGCTTCATGATGCCTGCCTGTTGTAAAAACTGATCTCTGAAAACAGTGACAATTGGGTTATATAGTTTATATAGTATTGCTTTGAAGAAAGATACAGCAATTGAAAAATAGCTATAAATAGGACTGCTTAGATAATTAATCGAAACATTCTCACTACTGCCGTGATCTGACTTGGGTGTTCTACTCCCAAACTCCACGGCTGTAGGTGATTCGCTTTTTGTTTTTGCTTGGCGGCTTAGGGACTGGTGAGACATTACACAATTGTCTCAGCATGAAAAGTCGCCACTCTGGATTCAGCCCCCTGAAGAAACGTCCAGAGTTTGAATTCACGGTTCGAGATTCTCTGTGCCTGTGCCTTATTATACACAGCTAAAACACACACACAAACTGAGATGAGTTATTTAGCCTCAGCACTCAGGTCACAACTTGGAAATATGGTCCACAAGAGACTGCCTAAGGAAACACAGGTATATGTTGGATTTGAACCCACAACCTGGAGGTTTGCAGTGCAGTGTTCTAACCACTGTGCCATTAGGATGCCCCCCCCCAATATATATATATATATATATATATATATATATATCAGCATTGGAAATTCCCTAAAAAATAATCAGACACCAGGGTTGGCAAGTCGTAAAGGTTGTCAGCCCTGATGAAAAGTTGCCAGCCCAGGTGCTGCTAGAGAATAGCAACCCAGAAACCACAAAGCAAGCTGGCCATGCACAAAAACAGTTGGGGGCAATGTATAGGCTAAAAATACTAGTATAGGGGCATAATAGTTCATCATTTATTGTCAATGGAAATCGGTTTACAAATGTAGGTGTGGCGAGGTCAAGAAAAAAAGAAATATTCCTAAGCTTATTTTCACCATGTGAAATACAAAGCAAATATTGATTTAGTTATTAAACATCCAACTTTATTTCAGCATAAAATAAAATATCTTATTTTTTGTGGGGTTCAAGATGTGCAAGACTGAGATTTAAATTTCCTGGGTAACTATCAGAGCTATGTCTGTAAAAAGATTGGTTGGTTGAAAGAGGAGATTCTATTGATATTTGACTAATCACCGCTGTTGTACCAATGCTCCAGGTGTCAACAAGAGCATGTGTAAAACATAAAAACAATGACTTCCGCAGATGCATGATGAGACTCAAGTTCATTTCCACCTTCATTTGCAGGAAAAAAACATGTTGAAATGACAAATACAAATCCGGGTTTGTTTATTTAATAAATTATTGTTTCTTATTATTTTAACTGTTTTTTGTTGTTGAATATCAGCAGGACCACCGGGCCGGCAACTTATTATAGACAGATGCACGCCCAGGTCAAGAAGTTTCGGCCCCGGGTGACCGGGCCAGCTCTTATATATATATATATATATATATATATATATACTCACACACACACATGTACATAATAGATAAAGAGATCAAACAAAATATTGATTAAATATCTTTAAACCAAATTATTATTATTATTAATATTGCTAACTGTTTAGAAAAATGTCCAACCATCTATTTGTAAATATCATACGAAGCTATTTAAATGGAACATGGACGGATGTGTGAAAACATTAATATTTAAAGGCAACAACACACCAAATAAATACGTACGTGTTTTCTCACTAGTTATATGTCCATTTGTTGGTTCAGCACTAATGCCAGGAGTTGGGATATAGTCATAACCTGTGTCATTACCCCAAGCTTCTTTAATATCTGTCTTACGACTGTTGTGCATGTTTTTCTGCAGTAACAAGAATTAATTATAGATACATAGATTGCGTGTGTGTGTGTGTGTGTGTGTGTGTGTGAGCACACACACCGTTATTAATTTCAGAAAAACCTACTCCATATTGAAAATGTCATAAAACTGAGCATTAAACAAAATTACATTTTGTTTAAAAATGAAATTCCACATGTGGGTTTCATAATGATAATATAAGGGCACAATATAATATGTGCAAAATTATTATTTGGCTTGCTCACCTTTTTCTTATTAAGACCACTTCTGAGGTAACTTTTTGATGTTTTTGGAACATCATCAGCCCAGGGATCAACATCCACATCTAACAAACTAGAATCATCATCGGGGGGGCCGACATCCTCCACTTGAAATGTTTTTGTTACAACATTGCTCTCGTGTAAGCCGTCCCTATTAAAATAAAAGTCAATTAATCTCATCCAAGTCTCGTACAAATGGAATGATTTGACTCGAGTTTAGCTGAATTGCTTCAGTACTGGTCAAATATGGGATATATGGTTGAGGCACCACACTCTAGGGAAACATACCAGAAATACAGGCATGATTCTAATTAGAACTCATAAACTGAAGCCTTCTAGTAAACAGGTTTGGTTGGTGGCTGTTTGTGGGTGGCGGATGGCATGGCTAGAGTGTATTCTCAAAATATTTCATGTGATTATTATAATATTTTTTGTCTTCATGATAGCTATCTAAAACTGAGTCTAACTCACCTTGCTAATGCCAGACACTTCAATGTTCTTTTACCAGACTTTAGAGTAAAGGGTCCACGATATTTGAAGGTACATTCACGACCTCCAACCTTCATCTGGAAAGGGTTCGGCTTACTACCATTTGTGGAGAAATATATTTTACATTCTGCTGTCTCTGAAATGTGATCAAAATACGAATGCCAGCTGAATGACAAAATCTGAACAGCATACATATAGGAAAGCTAACAGCTAGAGTGAATAATGAATCAACGTTCTAAATCAAACACAAAGGGAATCGTTATCTTAATTTTAAGGAGACAAGCATACTTTCAAGTTGAAATTGTTGTGAATTATTGATGAACCAAAAATTACAGGGCTTTGAAACAGGTTGATGTATCTGACATACTGTATTAGGAAGAGAAAAGTTGCCAGTCATGTGGCTAGATAAAAAAAAACCATCTTAATATAGTACTATGTCCAGAAATCGAACCCTGGTGTCATACACATTATAACAAAGGATTCCCATGCCTTGGTTGTATGGAAAACAGAAACCTCAAGATATTTTTATATGTTAGAAATTTTTCTGGAAAGTACATAGGCATGTTACAGGTGATAATATATGTGATAAATATGCTGGACCTATGATTTTAGGTCTACCTAATTAATTAAATAAAACATTGCTAATTTTAACTTTTGGTTATATTTTTATTTACAGTAGTCCGGCTAGCCTCTGGCTGTTGCCAATTGGGCACAGCTAATTAAGCTATTTGTCATGCAGTTGTATAATCTATTTATTGTAATCATTCTGAAAAACTGGATATCATATTTACATATAAATGTCTAACACAGATATAAATATAATGTAAAAACCAATCACTATCACAACATTTTAACTTTATTTTGAGCTCAAATCACTTTTGATGATAAATGTTTGGTCAATGCAAAAATAAAAAAATAGTGATAAATAAGAGTGTATTGCAATTTTGGTACACTTATATGTGCATATGAATAGTACTCTGTGTGTATGTGCATATATATATATATATATATATATATATATATATATGTTTGTGTGTGTTATATATATATAATATATATATATATATATATATATATATATATATATATATATGATTATATGAAGGCTTACCAGTTTCTAGTTCTATGTATGTTGCAGTGTCTATCTGACTACTTGGTCTAGCATCACCGTGTCTCCTCAATGGAGTGATGATAGGAGGAACGATAGCCCCAGCACTGGGCATGATTTCTACCTAAAATAAAGATTTAAAATCTTCGATTAGTAAAAACACTTTTATGTGATCAACCAGTTCATTTGACAAAACACATATGACCTTCCTACAACAAATAATTTGACATTTTAGATACCCATCCCATTTTACAATTCACCAACTTAAAAATACACGGCTTTCAGAAATTATTTATTATGTTTTTAAGGAAATTATATATACATATATAAATGTATACAAATGCATGCAAAAATAATATGATGCACAATCAAATTTATCATGATCTGATAAGCCAATGCCGTGCAAAATCAAGTGGTTGCAAAACGAGCTGCCCATCTCACAAGGCTTGCGAAATGGGAAGGTCCCGTTTTAAAATGGCCAGGGTTGTGAAATGGGTACACAAGCATTTATTTCCAGTGTGGTCCCTTTTATTGGGTGGTTGTTCATATCTCCTCCCAGTGTGCACTACTCACAGGGGAGCAGTATGGAAAGATGGCGACGAAATACCACGAGGCGAGGGTGGTCACTGCGAGAGTGTATTACATACTCGTGGGGTCTTTAACGTCCCCCTTTTGAAATTAATTCAACGGAGGTGTCAGCGAAAATATAATAATGATTGATCATTTGATGATCAACTTGATACTAACCATCCGAGGTCTAGATATAATATTTTTGAACTCAATAAAACTTTAAAAGGAACCACACTGGAAATAAGTGCTTGCACTTTCGTGTCACGACGTGTGCTATCCCAGTTTCGTGATCTTAGATCAATCAATCAACTAGTCTATCAGTGTCCATCGGTCTATATAATAATTCGATAGTGATAAACATGATTATCAAATAAAATGAAATATAGGACATAAGGCTAAGCCTATTTTGAAATAAAACATTACTGATGTAACATTCTAAGTGCTATTATTACCTTTAACTGCCTTTGCTATAATGCTATTAATAATCCCGGCTAAGAAAGGAACAAATCCTTTTCGTCATATATATTCCATAGAAATAGTATCAGCTATATTTTATGTCAAACAAACGGTTGTTTACTATCCCAATAACTGTCGTCAAGCTGCCAATAACAAACATCCAACATTTCTTCCTTCTTCAAGTTGACAGTGAAGAGCTCACAGGTGCATTCGTCATTTCTTACAATTGTACCAACGTACGAAATAAATGTTTTGTTAATTAATTATTATTACTACACACACATCGTTTGTTATATAGCTCGGCATTTCCTCGTTTTATGATGAACGTAAAACATGAATTGGAGTTATTTCTGTTTATAATTTGCATGTATTTTCTAAACACAAAATAGCTTGGAATCTATCATTTCATATCATTTGGTGGATTTGCGTAAATAAAGTTATATGTTTTAAACCTAAATTAAAAATACTCATTTCGAAATAAGGTGTGTCTATGCCTAAAATAAACAAATAGATATTTTAGTCATTAATTGTGGAAATCCTGTTAAAGTCAGAGACGACATGTATAATACGATATGTATAATATACGAATATGACCGGATATGACCCCACGAATGGCCTTTCTTTCGCTGGTGCTGTGTGGTTTTGATAGCTGGTAGTAAAGTAAGTGTAATCCAGTAACATCTGATTGCATTATTGATTAGATCCCTGAGGAATGTGGCAGTTTGTTTTGGGAAACCTTCCCCTTTGAAGAAAAAGCGTAATTTTTAACTGAATAATTCTCCGTTTGTATAACGCAAAGTTTGTGCACACTTGTGAGATGATTTACCCGCGTGTATTCTCTAAAATGTTTTATTGAAACATCTCGGTATTATTTGAAATCTTTATCAACATAACTAATAAATGGTACTTGGTACAGGTAATTTATCAAGTGATTTGTGTTTTACTATTGTTCTTACCTCCAGTTACTGTTCTACTTCTAGATAGACAGATTTATTCAGTTCACATTAAGTGATTAACAATGTCAATTGGCGAATTGTACAAGAAATTATAGATGTGATTTCTAATTGTTAGTCAGTGTTCTAGTATTTTTGAGCCTAATCCCTGGGTAATAATTTTTTTAATAACTTTATGGTGACCATTAATGAAATGATGTTCATTGCATAATAGTAAAGCAGTTAATTAGCTGTAGGTTCAGATGATTTTCCCAAAATCTTTTTTCAGTCAACTTGCAAACAAATTGGTTATACTTGTGGACTAATTAGAACGACTGTTTTGGGGTTGATGGGGGTGATCGAATAAGGACCTCCATCATTCTAAAATTGAGTTTATCCAATTTATATTATTTATTCATAGACCTGTAACAGTTATGTCGGAGTAGTAATGCTGTTCATTTTCATTTAATGTGTATTTCAAGGAAACACATACGTTGTATGATTCCTGAACATCTTAAATTTTTTACTACGGCATTGTTGTGTTTACGAAATGGTAGTTCGGTAACTTTTCCATCCAGTTTGTTCCGTGAGTGCTGTGCTTTTTTGCCTTTGGTTGTTTTTATTCTGTAGGTTGTATGGTATTACCATACTTTACCAGTTGCTATTTCGCCAGCCATCACACATACACTGTACAAAAACATTTACCTGCAGGGACAATGAGACCATAAATGGCGCTAACTTAAAAATTAATCCACTGTACAATTTGTCCTGGGTAATAAAGTTAAGGGGGAAAGGGTTTCCCAAACAATTTGGCGGGATGTTAGATTCTGTGGTCGACCTGAAGTTTTGTTGGAATTTCTCCCCGTCAAATTGTAGTTTCTTGACCAGATTATGGTATGTTCCTTGTTGAAGCTGGCTTCTGTTTATGTCAAATGCTCACCAGCAGTCTTTTCTTTACTTAGTATGTTTTTAATTGCATAAATTTGTATGCAGTAGCAATCTAACAAGTTATGTTGCTCCATTTCCAACAGAGAAACCTGCAATTTGGACTGATTAGCCATATGTTCTTGGTCTGAAACTCTGGCATATTCCTGAGTAAGCATTCTAAGGATGTAACAACAGGATATTGTTTTAATACTAATTTTATAGGTATTTTTGGCATTTATAATGTTTTGGGGGTTTAACTGATGCATATACACACACACCTGTTTTTGGTTATCTATTCTGTATTTCTATTGTATTGTCGTGTTCTTGGTATGAAAATCTTCAGCAAAAAAGACTGAAAATGCATGGGAAAAGTTTATATGGATTCACATACTGCATCATGCTTTGCACAGAAAAGCAATAGGTCAGACCCCTATGACTGACTTTGGGATGCCTGTACCGCCTCGCACTCCTTTTTACCCTTGGGAAAAACTCCTGCTTTATGTTAAAGTAGTTTTTGAAGGCTGTCATTCATTTTCCCTTTTCAAACTTTTCATCTGCTCTTAAGTGACCAGTAAAAATCTGTGATAATATGGTGGCTTCATAAAGTGTCCATCACTGTAATGTTGGTTTAATACCTTTCTGTTTGTGGTATTTTTATTACAGTTGTTTGCAACAATGTTATTAAGTGTATGCTTATTATTTTTGAATACTCCTTTATTGTCATAAGGAACTCTACATAATACACTGTTACACAGAAATTCGTTCCAATCAGTCTATACACAAATGATGATCATGAACACCATATTGGTTGATTACACATGAAAACAGTTATCATGTACCACCAGCTGATGTGTTATTGGACAATGGTTGCTTTCTGTGGAGTGTTTATAGATTTTGGTTAAATCTGTCCTTGCTGCTGATAAGGCATTTGATATAATGTGTGTCAAGAACATTTGTATGAATTAGTTAAATGCTGCATGGTAGTCTCTTTTCTATTAGTTTAGTCCACCTTTCCTAATGTACTGGATGAACAAAATTAAATTGAAATTGGACACATTTGGCTGATATGTTTTTGGTTATGCGTAATACATAAAAATATTTTTGCAAGAGGTCATCTTTTCGTAAATCAGATCCGTCTCCCAAGTCATTGAAGTGACCTTTCCTGATGGGTCGTCTGACATATACTCTCTGATACTTTATAATAAAACCTTTCTTGTATCACTTCAGTGACATATAAAACAACTTATCATGATGGTGTCATGGATTCACTCCTTGTGCATTATTTATCCACATTTTTTCAAAAACTAATTTTAGTGCATAATTTGTACTTGTATGTGTGAACGCCCACACTTGCACAGGTTTTATGTGTGTGAGACATGCCAATACATTTACCAGTTCCGTACAAGATATTAATCCTGATATTCTTAAACACAACCAGGTTCTCCGAATTTTGACTTGCCCCGGGCAACTGTTAATGTAAGTCCTGAATGTTCATAAACTGTCTGCCTGTACTGTAATTGTTTACTAGTCACGGTCACACAAATGATGAATACACATCCACCCTAATTTATGGTTGATGTTTTACTGAAAACAAATCATGTACCACCAACTAATGTGTGACCTTGTAACAAACAAGACTAGTGTCACTAGATTAGTTTTGTATATAGTAATACTAATAGCCATATTGGTAAAGGGGCCATCTATAATGTCAACATTTTCAAAGTACCCATTACTGTTTTGAGTTGAAATTAGCATAAACACCAAAGGAAGTTGCACAAATGTTGGTAATAAAATGATGTGATTATAATTTCCGTGTAGTCTGTGGTAACAGGACTGAAAATTAGCTGTCGCCAACTCGCCCCTGGCTACCATTTGTGGGTAAGGGCGACCATTCAATTCAAAATACTCACCCATCAGGCGACCACACTGTAGGACTGTGACACAATTTGTGGTAAAGTCGAGTCCATATAGGCCATGCGACATTATGGTATCCATATGTTTCGGACACTCCTCACCTTCTTACCTATTTTTCTTGGGAAAGCCTGCCTAGATACTTGAATCAGATATTAGGATTCAATGATTCGCACATGTGCACTCACACTTTTAATTTTTTGTTGGATTCGCATTATGCGTATATGGAATATCAGCCTTGAAATAGTCATTGGCTAATGCATACTGCATATATGGAATATCAGCTTTAAAATAGTCACTGGCTCACAGGAAATGTTTTCAGCCAATGGGATTTCTCGCTTTGTCCAGACGTGTTCGGATTAAATGACATTGACAAAAAAATACCCAGATAATGTTATTAAATTGCCGAAAGAGGCTGCATTTTCTGAACAATGATTCTTGGCTACGGAGAAAGCTGGAAGATGGTGGTTATCGTATAACTTTAGTCCAGCAGAAGCTGGTGATAATTAGGGTGGGAAGTGTGGACCACAAGGTTTTATTTTTGTGTTTTTAGATACTGTTCCGGATCAACAGTGCTGGATTTACATATGGGATGCAGCCCAGGGGTAGCTAAAGACTACAGGGTCCTCTAGCTTTGGGCCCATTGAATGAGCTCCTCCTGACTAATTTGAAACGGCTTAAAGTATTTGTAACCCCTCTAGTTCCATGGAGTGGGTCTTTTAAATTCAGCGGGGTCCTTGATTATATATTTTTTAGACGTGGGGGTGAGAGAGAACATACGTAATGAAGGGGCCCCAAATTATGTTAATCCAGGGGCTTCTTACTGCCTAATTCTGACCCTGCATATCAACCTAACATTCAGGAGGATCTTGGGTTGTAGATGGGGTGGGGAAGTTGGATGTTGACTTGGAATTGTGGGAGGAATTAATTGATAGACTTTTGAACATTTATATGTAATCTGTATTATTAGTGTTCCTTTTTTTAAATATGACAGTCGGGCATGTATATTTTCTCTGTTTGATCTAAGTAAAGTTTTGTTCTTGTTGGGGTGTAGATTGTGTTATTTAGCCACCGGTCAGTGTGGTGGTTCACAAATCCCTACTGAAAAGACCTCATATTACTTGAAATATATCTGAGAATCACTCTCAAACAGTCCAATCCAATATTTTCTCGGATCCCCTAGCATCAGCACCCCCCCTTGTGGCATTTGGCTCACTGGTCGCTCCACTCCCCTTTCAGGGCCACTAACATTGGATAAGGGCCACTAACTTGTTTGTCCCAATCTGTTCCCCTGGTGGTGATACAGCATGGTTATTTGCATAACCATCATGGCAGTTTGTTTTTGGAGACCTCCTTTTAAGAACAAAATTTAATTTCACCTGAATAATTCTCCGTTTATATAACACAAAGTTTGTGCACTCTTGTTGGTCCATTATGAGATGATATACCCAAGTGTATTCTCTAAACTGTTTTATTGAAACCTCTCAGTATTATTTGGAATATAAATATAACTAATAAATGGTACTTGGTACAGATCATTTATCAAATGAGTGGTGCTTTGTTTTTGTTCTTACCTCCTGTTACTCACTGATTGTGTTTCAGTATTTTTCACCTAATCTCAGGTAATAATTTTTGCTCAACTCGATATTGACCATTAATTAATATTAATGGTCAGTGGCCAAACAATTTAAAAATCTTGTTTAAATCAACTTGCAAACAAATTGGTTATACTTGTAGACTAATTAGAATGACTTGTTTCTTGGGGTTGACAGGGTTTCAGAGACGAGGATCTCTGAGATTCAGTTTAATCTGTATTATTAGTGTTCCTTTTTTTAAATATGACAGTCGGGCATGTATATTTTCTCTGTTTGATCTAAGTAAAGTTTTGTTCTTGTTGGGGTGTAGATTGTGTTATTTAGCCACCGGTCAGTGTGGTGGTTCACAAATCCCTACTGAAAAGACCTCATATTACTTGAAATATATCTGAGAATCACTCTCAAACAGTCCAATCCAATATTTTCTCGGATCCCCTAGCATCAGCACCCCCCCTTGTGGCATTTGGCTCACTGGTCGCTCCACTCCCCTTTCAGGGCCACTAACATTGGATAAGGGCCACTAACTTGTTTGTCCCAATCTGTTCCCCTGGTGGTGATACAGCATGGTTATTTGCATAACCATCACACTTTAATAACATGATGCATTTATATGGTGGGATGCTGTGGTTTTACATTGTGTTAACATAGATCAATAATTTGCTTCATTCTACACCTGCTGACTCGTCTTGTTCTGCGAACAATGGCTGTTTGTGAGGAATTACTGATTGCAGTATTGATTAAATCACTAAGAAATGTGGCAGTTTGTTTTTGGAGACCTCCTTTTAAGAACAAAATTTAATTTCACCTGAATAATTCTCCGTTTATATAACACAAAGTTTGTGCACTCTTGTTGGTCCATTATGAGATGATATACCCAAGTGTATTCTCTAAACTGTTTTATTGAAACCTCTCAGTATTATTTGGAATATAAATATAACTAATAAATGGTACTTGGTACAGATCATTTATCAAATGAGTGGTGCTTTGTTTTTGTTCTTACCTCCTGTTACTCACTGATTGTGTTTCAGTATTTTTCACCTAATCTCAGGTAATAATTTTTGCTCAACTCGATATTGACCATTAATTAATATTAATGGTCACTGGCCAAACAATTTAAAAATCTTGTTTAAATCAACTTGCAAACAAATTGGTTATACTTGTAGACTAATTAGAATGACTTGTTTCTTGGGGTTGACAGGGTTTCAGAGACGAGGATCTCCGAGATTCAGTTTAACCAATAAACAATTGCCATCTAGTGAATGTCCGTTTCTGTGTCGCTTTTCACCGGCCTAGCTGAACCATATGATAAAAACATTCTTTTACGAATCATGAGATCACAGGGAGATCACAATGTGTTTCATATATTGATAACATGTCTATTAAAGTTCCCAACTTGATGATTTATTTTCAATAATATGTAGTATTTTCAGGCAAAATAAACTGTCAACTTTTCCCATACAAATAATCTTATCTATTAGTAAAAACAATTGTATGTTATATTTAATTTAAAAAAATTAACTGCTACAAGAACTTGTAGATCGATATTGTTCTATGGATCCCCCAAAACATAAATTTACAAACAATTAGTGAATTACACTTCTTGTTTCATGCTACTACATGGCTTCACTGACCCACAAACCACAGTAGATGTGGACTGTGTGTCACGAAAATTGTTTATTAATATTATTTAATCGTAGGTGACGGTTATCTTGTTAAGTGTATGCTTATTATTTTTAATACACCTTTATCAAGTTTATGTAACACTGCAAAGGGTTATTCTTGTCATAAAGAATACTACATAATACACTGTTATCAGAAAATTGTTCCAATCAGTCTATACACAAATGATGATCATGAACACCATATTGGTTGATTACACGTGAAAACAGTTATCATGCACCACCAGCTGATGTGTTATTGGACAATGGTTGAATTATTTCAGGTTGCTTTCTGTAGAGTTGTTATAGTTATTTGTGGATTTTGGTAGAGTCTTGTCTTGTTACTGATGATTAGCTTAATTAAAAGTGTTTGATATAACGTGTGTCAAGAACATTTGTATTAATTAGCTAAACATAGTTAAATGATGCTTGGAGGTGCTGCATTGTAGGCTCTTTTCTAGCCATATTTAGCACATCTTTCTATAATGTACTGGATGGATAATATTAAATTGAAATAGGATGCAATCTTCTGACACGTTTGGCTGGTAAGTTTTTGGTTGTGCATAATACCTAAAATATTTTTGCAAGGGGTCATCCTTTCGTGAATAAAATCGGGCCATTGAGGTGACCTTTCCTAGCTTGTGGTTTGACAAACATATTACTTTCCCAGACATTTTTTAATAAAACTTGTATCACTTCAGTGACATATAAAGTTTAAAGTGTAGTTTTAGAAAATACAGGATTGCTTCTAATTAAACGTTTGTGTTTTGGTGGGCAGTCTATTGTAGCAATTTCTATATTTTGTAGGGAAATCAACTCGAAGGTGTTTTTACTTAATTAATATATATAGTGGTGGGGTTCCATTGTCCATGTGTTCATAAACTGCCAGTCCGTACTGTATTTGTTTTCTTGTCAAGGTCGCACAAATGATGAATACATATCCACCCTTATTTATGGTTGATGTTTTACTGAAAACAAATCATGTACCACCAACTGATGTGTGACCATTATAACAAACGTAATTCCTTTTTAATTGTCTTTGTCACATATCCCTTTGTTAGCATTAAAACAGTTTAAAGGTTAATTGAATGGTATTCAGTCAGTAACTAACTGCTGATTGTATTAAGGATACATGGTTTGCATCTCAGATCCCTTGAAATGACAACAGAGGCAGTTGAACATCCTGTCCAGGCTGCAGGCGATCAGAAGAAAGAATCAGACGCTGATCAGAGACCACCAGAATCCGAACAGAAACCAGCGGATGGCGATCAAAAGCTAGCAGAGGTTGATCAGAAACCACCGGTGGTCGATCAGAAACCACCGGAAGCTGATCAGAAGCCACCAGAGCTTGATCAGAAGCCACCAGAGCTTGATCAGAAGCCACCAGAGCTTGATCAGAAGCCACCAGAGCTTGATCAGAAACCACCGGAAGCTGATCAGAAGCCACCAGAGGTTGATCAGAAATCAGCTGACAGTGATCAGAAACAAGCAGACAAAGTAACGGATGAGGAACCTGCTGGTGGTTCTGGTACAGACTCCGATGAGGATTCTGTGCCTGAACTCGATGATGCCCAAGCACAGATACAGAGCCAGGTTAGTGCAATTTGTAAAGGTAGAAATATGCTGAAAATTTTTTTGGGGGCTGATTGGTATGTGACTGATAATCTTATGGTATACATAGACATGCTCAGTGGTGACATCCATACACAACGTTTGATTGCTATAAGGGTAGCAAATATTTCTGAGTGAAAATGAACCGGAAACTAATATTCTGGATCATGTTATTGTTTAATAATACCATTGTTCTGATAGACTTAAAATATCACCTGAGTGAAATTTGTCTTATCTACAGCATTTATTCAGAATAATAAATATAATGAAAAATTTCAATTTCTTGTATGAAGTATAAATATGTAGAATATTATTATTTCCAGGTATCATCTCTCATGCTTGGACAAGATCTAAATTATCCATTGCTGCTCTGTCTACGTGTCCATAAAACTAAGTCTTTATATGACTTGATGTTTAAATAGAGCAGCTACAAAAGCAAATTTATTTTATCTCTAGCGGAGTTGTGTACCCTTTTGGCAATACATCTGTGATCTAGTTCAGACCGTTGCCGAGGCTCAACATAAACAGTTGGCTAATCTATACTGTTTTGTGTGAGCTGTTGTACCAACTCTGTATCTGGTATGTTTTTGTTATTACAGATGGCTCAAGCTGCTGGTATTCAGGAGGAACTTGTCAGCAAGGCAAAGCAAAGTCGGAGTGAAAAGAAAGCCAGAAAGGCTATATCTAAACTAGGTATGGCTTTCTGTATGACATGTTTCACGTTCAGTATTTCTGAATTCAGAATTCTGTTTGTGCTTTGCTTTGGAGATCTCTAGTTCTATGTATATCACATAATTCTACCTGGCCATTAATGGTATTTGCTGTGTATTTTTTTATATCAAGTGTCTATTTTGAAGTTTATAAATTAATTATTTGGTGATTTCTCATTATGTGTATCCAATATTTACATTCACTATGCAGGACTGAAGCAGGTTAATGGCGTTAACCGTGTGACAATCAGGAAGTCAAAAAACATCTTATTCGTTATTAGTCGTCCAGATGTCTACAAAAGTCCAGCATCAGACACATATATCGTATTTGGTGAGGCTAAGGTCAGTGGAAAGAAAGTTTTCAATTTGTGATAAGTTTACATTCTATTTTGGGTAATCCTTTTGTGTCTGTGGTGAATCAGCCTTAGTTAAATTCATTAATACCCTGTTGGTTTGTGTTCACTAGCTGACAGTTTGATAACTGAATACCTTGTCTTTCAATTGTTTGTTGAAATGTATTTCATAGTTCTAATAGACTATACAATAGTGTAAAGCCTTGCTTATTTAACAAAATTTATAGTCCTGGATCTAGTAGTATTACATCTGGAATAGAAAACATCTTTGTGTTGACAGTCTACATCTGTGTTTGTTTCAGATTGAGGACTTGAGCCAGCAGGCGACAATGGTTGCTGCTGAGAAGTTTAAAGCCCCAGAACCATCGCCAGCAACCGGAGATATGCCAAGTACTGTGGCACAGACGATACAAGAAGAATCTGATGAGGAGGTGAGTGTCTGTTGGCTGTCTGTGGAGATTTGTTAGAGGGGGGGGGGTGATGGTATGGTGTTTTTGTTATCGAAGTTTGTTTCACTGTTTATCACATTCATTCACTTTGGGTCTAATCATAAAATAATCTACTAATTAAGTCTTGTGTGCTCCGTGATTTAGTATGTGGGGGAGGGGGGGGAAGGGCACTGGCATAGAGAATTGTGAATATTATCTCTCCGCTGGTTGTTGTAACGTTCAGACATTTTATAAAAAAGGTTAACTATGTGTTCCAATGATGACGTCATATACACTAGACTAAACCGTGGAAAGTGTTAATCTGATCTAATGAACTGAGGAACACCAAACAATGTCTGTGTGTGATGGAATAATGGGGTTGTTTGATTTAAATCACGACAAAAAAATAATGCCTTTTTATCATGTTTAAGTACTTTTATCTAGCCAGCACGTACAAATTGTTGAACGGCTACAAGCAATGTTTGTAGACACTTGTGACATATTATGCAGTTTGCTTACCTGTCAAATTGGCACACTATTTTGGACATAAGGACATATCGTTTGTGACACAGAGAACGCATTGTTTTTGTTCAATGAAAGTATTAAAGTACCTCATTTCTAGATGATATTCGAGGAGTTTCCTCTCAAAATGCAGTGAAGCTTCCAAATCGTGTATTTAATAGGGAGCAAGTATTCAATTCAGAAGCTCCAAAATTAAATTAAAATAATCAAACATTTTCAACCCTGTGCAGTAATGTGATTGTTGTGTTTATCTTCAGTTTGGAATTTTGCCTGATAGGAATGGGTTCTTAGTATTACTGCTTTGTTGGTAAATTGGTGCTTGGAGTATAATTGGTTATACAGTTATATTGTAGATTCATTTGTTGGGACTTGATGTTTTGTGCAGATTGGCCATTGTAAGTCGGTTACGATGTATTTTCTGCTCGTTTTTATAGGTTGATGAAACTGGCATCGAGTCGAAAGACATCGAGCTGGTTATGTCCCAGGCTAACGTGTCCAGGTCAAAAGCTGTAAAAGCCCTGAAGAACAATAGTAATGATATTGTTAATGCTATAATGGTAAGAATTAACATTTTTGGTTTTTAAAGATTTCTCCATTTTGCATTCCGTCTTGTCTGTATATATTTGTAAATGGAACTTCTTTTTTCGGCAGTCGTAACAACGTGTACATTTTTCTGTTTTCAGGAATTAACTATGTGATGAATCCTTCATAGCCATAGTTTCTACTTCAGATCTTGTGTGTGAATGGTGTGTAATTAGAAATGTGTGAGCGCTGCTTTTTGTACATTTGACTTGCAAGTTTGTTCTGCAAGTACATAATAAATTCAGTTACGAAGCAACACCAGTGTTCTTCATGATATTGGCGTGTATTGTCGATTCACGATATTCCTTTAAATTTCATCTATTGCCGTAGGTGAATCATTTGGATAATTCACCCATGTACTTGGTCTTCAGTTTGATATTCAAATTAAACTAATTTTCAGGCACCGTGTTTCAGATAGACAAAATATGGGGGATGCAGTTCAGATCCTTGATTTTCATCCCATTAAGTTGCAAGGAGGCACAATATTAACAGAGAGTATACATTATCACAATAATAACACTACAGGTTATGATCTCTGTTTTCATGCGCAATTGTTATTGTGAATTTTTAGTTGTACTGTGGCCCCTGAAAAAACCTTGGTGTTCCATTACGGGCACTCAGCACCCAACCTATTTTTATTTCCTGTTACTGATATTTCCACGAATTTGATCTCCATACGTGGCACTTGGACTAAATTGATAGTTTCCCGTATTATTGTTGGACGGCAGTGATGTAGCACAGGTTTCTTCGTGGACCACCAAACAAACATCCCATTGCAAAAATCACCGAACCAATGACTAACGGAACCAAATTTAAAGTTGCTTAGCGTAAACATTTTCCATAGATTGATCGTTTAGTGCGAATGTTTTAAAGTAATATGTACTGGTCCTAGTCGATAGTCATTGTTTACATTCATTATTATATATAATTAATATTGGATGGAAGATATCATGATTTATCGTCTGAATTCAGAAGGCATTGTTTGACGATGGGCAATTGCTCGGTATCCTCTGTCTGTCCTATGAACCAGAACATTTTATTTCAAAGCTTTGGGAGTCTTCTGAAAGTAAATAAATCACTTGGCACGTGGAAACTAAATGTATTCTTTATGTTAGAATCGGCAAACTTAGAAAATACGATTTAATATCGCAAAGATCCCATAGCTTAATCTAGTAATGCCTCCAGATATTAAATGTCAAATGAATGACTTGCGTGTTTCCATGGTTGGGTGAATTGGCAATTTTACACATCAAATTATCCTATAAAGTATGACCACAAAAAGATCAACTGAAAAATACTTATTAATTAATCACTAAACGTGGAACAAAATGGCGCATATTTCCCAAAATGTTTAAATAAAAACACCTAGCTACCCATTTCTCGGGAAAAGAAACTTGGCGATCAGATATTCTTCAGGTGCCTAACTAATGTCTGGACGACTGATTTCAGTTTTCATCCTTTTCAAAAGTGTTCTTAAGTTTAGGATTACCAAATAATGTATATATTTAGTACTTGTAAGTCATGCATATGGATCTTGGTCAAATTATTTAATATCAAGATCGGTGTATGGCTTTGTTGTTCGGGGAGAATCCCCAGGCTGTCGCTTAATCAGCACAGCCTCTATGTTGGAGTGGTTGAAACCCCCCCCCACCACTCACAGGGGAGCAGTACGGAAAGATGGAGCCGAAATACCTTGAGGGTGGTCACTGCCAGAGTGTTTTACGGTGTATATAATCGGAATAAATTTAATTTAATAGAACCTTTTTATGGTACCAGCGTCTCTATCAAATGTTCATGGTACATGAAATATTATAGGTAGCGTTTGTTTAGCAATGATATACAAAGTTGTAAAGTAATTAAGTTTTGTACCAGGAGAAAAACTGTAGCACTACGACATATCATTGCCTATTTTCCCAATAGTTTAGCGCAATAATTATAACCAACATTGTGCATGAACTGTAAATTGGAATTTATCATTTGCAAAAAGAATAACGGGGAGTAAGCAACATTTCTTGCTAAATCAGACGCTTGGTATTATTAGCCTTTGTCGGTCACAAAATTGCTCCGACAAGAACATAATTGGACATCTTACTCGAAACAATACTGGAATTCGATACCCTAACTTGGAGGTTTGCAGTCCAGTGTACGTTCTACCCATTGCAGATTTCCAACGACCATTATATGTTATTGGTGCTCAATATTATATAATAGTCGTTAAAAATCAAGAGCTTTATATATATATATATATATATTTGAGCCGGCTGCTAGTTTGAAATTTAATCGAGAAAATGTTCCAACACGCCTTCATTATATTATAGATACGAGAATTAATACATTAAAACAATTCTTAGGCTTTTGATATGGAGAAAATATTAAATCGTTTGACTGGAAAATTCGGTGGTTTATTTATGCTCGGGGTGGGTCACACCTGAGATATTTAATCGCTCAATTAATCGGACGATTTCTCTGGAAACATCCTGCATGGTTATTTGGCACCAAATTATTGGGGGCAGTATTAATTATTGTTAAATAGTAATTCCTGGCTTATCAGGATAAGCAATGATTGAGATATTTTGTTTGATTATTAAATTTCGAGCTTTTAAAAATAAATATTGCGTTATCAAGATTTAAGCAAAATTATGAGATTCTCATTCACACGGAACTTATTATCATTTGCCTGTAAAAATAAGTCGTCGATATTTGAAGCAGAAAAGTCTTACAGTGTGACACATTTGGAAATATCATTAATATATTTATGTATCACATAAAGTTGACATTAAACCCTGTATATAAACAGTATTTAATATTTGTGTCTAATATTTAGACAACTAATTGAGGTGTATCTCAAACCCATTAAGAAATTTTAACGATTACACCTGTATGATTTACAGGTGATCAGTGGTCGAACGGGTTAGTTTTTATAACAAAAGCCGATGTAGTTCTCATCTCTGACAGTAATCTATTCCATAAAGTGGAAGCTGCGACGCACAACCCGACGCCATATTGAAAAGTACCGAGATCCGGGACGCGGCAGGCTCGGCTGTCCGTCCCGGATTTCTGCCTTAGCTACGCAGTCGCTTTCAAAACTCCGAACTCATGTAGTCTCGAATCTACTTTATTCCTATAAATTCTACTCACTCTACTCGAAACTGTACAAAAACTATACACTCCTCTAAATACTCCACTCCACCGCCAAAAACTACAAAAATCAAGATATATATATATATATATATATATATGGGTTGTAGTTTGGGGAGTATCCCCAGGCTGTCGCTTGTTTTGGCACAGTCAAATATATATATATATATATAATAGTCCCCCAGTACTGTCAGCGTTGTTGTCCGGTAGACATATGCCTAATACATATTTTGTGGTGCG
Organism: Paralvinella palmiformis; assembly: GCA_025642065.1. Lineage (NCBI taxonomy): Eukaryota > Metazoa > Annelida > Polychaeta > Terebellida > Alvinellidae > Paralvinella > Paralvinella palmiformis. Next base: position 193,521 of record JAODUP010000919.1, read on the forward strand.
GTTGTGGGCCCCTGCATAATTTTTGTTGTGGACCACAGTTACAATTAAATGCTTCTTGTGTCAAGAATGCTTTTAATCAGTGGATGTTCTTAAGATGGTCATTGGTCATAGGCGGCTTGGTATACTGACATATATTGCTGTTGTTGTTGTTGTTTCATTAGGCGACAACATGGTATGTTATATTAAGGAAAGATTTATTTAATTAACCTGTAATTTTTTACCTCGAGATCCATCTGGACATTTTAACCTTTTTGTGTTGTTCGTCACGCGAAGAGATGACACGTGGTCAGATAAAAATTAAGTTCGTTTGATTTTTTGTTGATCTCGGCTTTATGTTTTCAATAATAATAATAATAATAAACACATTTGATCCTGTATTTCGTTGTAGGTGTGTTTTATATGCGAAACAATAACAAAGTGTCGGATGCCGTATTTATTATCGTAATAATTATTAATAATTTTGTTATCGAGTTGTTTCATATGGTTCGTGGTACAGTTTGCCACTTTGTTTACTAACAGAATGTTTGCTTATTAGTAGATCAAGTCTCAAAATAATAATTAATGGAATGATGACCAACATTAATCAGATGGGGTTCTAGGCGGGGAATTGGAGGCCCTGGAACCCATACAGACCCTCGCAATTCAATGAGCCCTAGCTATATGGTTACCGAAGACGGGTTGGAAGTAATCTCCGTATACCAACAAGTTTATAAATGTTCGATAGTCATACCTTTAAAGACGCACCAAGAGAAATGTTGTCAAGTTTTCCGTTGATCATCAGTTATACACAAAAAATTCGAGAGATAACAACGAGTATTAGGTTCAATTGTTATTATGATTTTGTCAGAACGCTGTAACGTGTAGAGCTAACTGGTCAGAATCATATGACAATAAGATACCATCTTAGTTTATATAGGTGTAAAAATATCAAGATGATGATGATTGGTGTTTTACGGCCACTTTTGTGCACATGGTAGGCTGGTTTTCATATGGTTTTCACTTGTTGTCTGTTCCCAGAGTTAAAACTCATGCTTGGACTCGTACTTTTTCAGTTGCTGCCTTTACTCATTGGAATTCACTCCCTGGACATGTTAAGTCATCAAATAACATCGTTTATTTCCGCCACCATTAGAATTTTTTTAGCTCTCATAAGTTTCTTAACCTTTTCCACCCCATCCGATCATTTGCTGAAGAATTTTTCATCGTATCTTGACTATGAGATTGATAGAATTGTCTCAGATTACTGTTATTACATCCACGAGTCATCATCAATACGACAACATTTTCAAACACAACCGGTATTGCAAATGGACTCTTGTTTAATTAGAATAAGAGATGAGGTGATGATTGATGCTTTACGGCCACCTTTGTTCACATGGTAGGCTAAGCTTGGACGCAATGATGGATATTTCTCCGCGTGGCACTTCCAGAAGCTGAGTGGATCAGCTTCTTTGCAGTAGCCATCTACTTAATTCAGCTCGCAAATAATCACTGGGTATTGTCTCATCGACTAGTACATCTATCAGGGAAATGAAGAAACTACGACGCTTTTAGGCAGACCTGGATCAGGAACCACGTGAGTTGCTTTCGTAATATAATGGCTGTCCTTAGATTCTATCCCTCAGACGGATTACAGTTCAGTTTGAATCGGGATTTCAAAACTGAGGCTGTTTGGAATGCGTCGTGCTCCTTGTATTTCGTCACATATATATATATATATATGTGTGTGTGTGTGTGTGTGTGTGTATGAATTTGAAGGGCCCACACACAGGATTTCATCATAATTTTGTTCGTGATCCAAGATTTTCAGAACTAATGACAATACCATTTTTTTCAACTCCGATAACCAAACGCGGGTTATATTAGTGTTAAATTCTGAACACAAGGAAATAATACTTTTCATATCCGTTATGATTATTGCAGTAAATCTTCATTCACAAAACCAAATGTCATAACGTTTCCATCTACCAACTCACCCAGAGATTCGTGAGCCGGTAAATAAATATGAAGTTTATCATATTTTGATTTTGGCAGATATAGGCCTCTTCGTGGGGGGAAGAGTGTTTTTTAAATAATTCTGCCGTCATAGTACATAATTATATATATATATATATATATATATATATATATATATATATATTGGCAGGGGTGTCATGTAACAAAGTAAAACTGTTTCGAAGTAAGATTTCAACTAATTACTTGGCTATATTTTCGTTATTTAATTATGTCACCAACTTATGCATTTTTTAGGGACGTCTCCGTGGTCTAGCGGTAGCGTGTTTGGACCACATATCATTACCACCCATGTTCGAATCTCGGCGTGGGCATATCTGAAGGGTGTTTCATTTTTGACCTCGCTTCATTACCTTTGGAGGACGCTCGGCCCATTTAGCCTACCATGTGCACAAAAGTGGCCGTAAGACATCAATCGTCATCATGTGTATCTTTGACGAATTTAAGGTAAACCATTCTTTTTGAATATACATGGTGTGGTATCGAAATGAGTTTTGTAAGAATACAACTATTTGGTATACATGTTTCTGTCGAGATTCATCATAATTTTGCAAACCTATTTTTGAAGGTTCACTTTGTTATACAATATTTCAGCTGAAGCAAAGATTTATCGCGATTATGTAACACACATCTACAGTGGGTTACTATACTTGTGTCAAGCATTGTATTTTATTTAATTAAGTAATTAAGCACATGGTGGCAGCACTACCTGGCGTGTCACCATATCCCAGTGTCCATTGCCCCGTCTCGTGGTCAGTTTGGTTAGTACAGGCAACTAGCACGCAGCCGTAGTTGTGACAGTGGAACATAAAATATTTGCTCCAACCAGCAAAATGCAGGTAACTTAACAATAAACTTATTAGTTCTACATCTAGCTGTTTATAACACAATACTATTAAAGTTTATGATACCAATTAGCAATAGTATGGATTTCTGAGCATTTGACCCAGTTGAATGGCACATGGCATGCAACCTTGGTTTGACCCTCGAGGCAAAATCCTGCTGTTGATCCATAATTATATTTAGTAAAGTAGAATGCTCCAACATACACTCCCAGTGTGTTGTCCGTGTATTCTCCATGCTACCACCCGTGTTCGAATCTCGGCGTGGGCATATCTGAAGGTTGTTTCGTCTTTGACATCGCCTGATTACCTTACGAGGTCGCTCGGCCCATTTAGCCTACCGTGTGCACAAAAGTGGCCGTAAAATATCAATCATCAATACTAGTTTGGATATTTTTATATCTATTCCGACTATTTCCATAATTTAGGTCTGACGTTCTGCACAATGTGGCAACCGAGTTCACTTTATGTCAACCCCTGGATTCATCATCTTGGGTAATTACAATTTAGTAATATCACAATAGTGTATATTACATATATAACATTTGAATTAATATTTTATTATATCATTCATCATATTGATATTATATTAGTCGTTTTAGAATGGAATGTATTGTTTAGTCGGATTTAACAAATAACTAAGTTATCAAATTAGTCGCTCAAAGTATCTATTTGTTTTCTCAAGTATAATATTGATTAATTATGGAACAGTTTGACTACGTATTCTGATGAATCTGTTATTGTTTTCCAATCTGATCTAAAACCGTGATATGTAAATATTCTAAATCATTTCTTTTTTATTACATGTTTTCAGGGTTTCTTCCTTTCTTTGTTTATGTATTTCTTCATCTATGTTAATTGTTAATAAATCATCCCATCATTACGGCGGTCTTCCTTAATTTCGGCGTGAATGTGACGACTGTTACAATTATATTATTAATACCGGTAAAAATTGGGGTTGTCAATATATTGTATAGTTTGATAATTTTTTAATGAAATTTTTATCTGTTTGTTGGCCTGAGCTTTATCACGAATCCGAGGTGGCAGCACATGTCTGTGGACGCAGTGAATTTTGTTCACTCCTCTGAACTGCGTATTTGATCATCACATTTTGTGTTACAGTAAATTTCTACTTTTACTTAAATTACGTTTAGAAAGTATTTTTACTTTTCACTCGAGTAGATTTTCACGAGTTTATTTTAAGTTCAAAATAAAAGTAGCTCGAATACCGCTCTCTGGTCCCCGAACAGGGCCATACATTGGCTAAAATAAAAGGAGCTTAGTCATCCTCTGTATAAGGCTCTTCTGAAAATATAAATCACCCTGGCAATGAGACCATATTCCAATAAAAACATTTTTAGCCCCCCGCCTTCGATGTACTGCTGACTGGCATTTAAAAAATTTGATTTGTTAGGAAAAGCTTACAGAGGTCAATGCATATCCGGTACAGACAGCGTAGATACGATATACCACAACAACAAAACATCCTAGATAAAACACAAACATGTATAAAACAGGGAATGTGTTTTGGGCTGTACGCTTTTATTTGTCACGATTGTTTGGTGGTCACAAACCTGCTCGATATATAAATTAAATCGTATACGCCTGGGAACATCTTTGTAATATGATCTTATGTGCGGCTGGGCGCGTGTTTCACCTATTTTCGTGTTGTTTTTATGTTCACGGCAACAAACTCGTGTTAAGTTTATTTGTAAATATAGGCCACAGTGAAAGAAATTTTGTTTTATGGTCACAGTTGTCGACTAGATGGGCCAAGTATAGTGAAAGACCACCAAAGAGGTTATACACGACGGTTTGTTTGTTTCAATTGCAACAAGTTATCTTGACCCATTACTGTTATACAGGCATACACTATCAACTACTTCTCTGGGCTTGTTGTAAGGTTGTTCAAACCATGCAGTTCTATAGTAAATAGTCGGCTATTATACAACCGACTTTGGTTTTGCTTCGGCCTTGATCATGGCCGGAACATTGTGGCCAATGCCTATAGGGAAAATGATAGCATCAACTGAAACATCCGCCACAAATGCGGGTAACACTCGGATAAATCACCGACTTGTAGGTCGGAGATGGAGCGCCCCACAAATTACACTACACTGTGGCAGTTCTGGTTCATCAGTTTGGCTATTTATGGTTGAGCACCATCGTTTCTCTATCTAAATTATAATAAATTTATGTAGGAACAATTGGTCGCCTGAACTTCTCTAAAAAGTGCTGCCACGATCGTGTTCATTCTTGGGCAGAATCTTTCAATGCGGATCTGACCCTAATGTAGGCATGAATAGCTTTTGGAGAAAAGCTATGCAACCGGAAGGAGAAATGAGCCACAAGCACAAGCAGTCAACTTACACAACTCAAAACAACGACAACAAATTAAATGAATAACACAGATTTATTTCTATTTTCTTACTCTTCTCAGAATAAACTCCAGGTGAAAAGTGGAGTATTTCACAATAGGTGGTCATGTTATTGGAAGTAAAAAACTAATTGTACAAATATGTCACAGGAAAAGACAGGAGACGTGACGGAATCTGACAGACGAGAAGTGCACGTTCAGGTACGGACACACACAAGCTGAACAGTTCACTCGCTTCCTCGTTCAGTGGAATAATTTCTTAAACGCATAGGCTCTAAGAGACGCACATGGACCAATTTTCCCTAATATCTGGCCGACTGAGGGAGGCCCAAACACCTCGTAAGTCATCGACAACAAACAACCTACGACAGGCAGACGAATTAAGTAGCCATTGGTAACAGCCTGGAATAAAAACTAACCGTCATCACTCTGATGTCTGTTTGGGGGGGGGGAGGAGGCAGATGATTGAAAATGATCGGTGATGCAGTGCTGGATCTTGGACAATGAAAACTACAACCTTTATTATCATTTATATACAATGTTAAGACGTGTAGACAATTTGTGCTCTTCCTCTCTCTCGTGTGTTCCTGTTTAACCATATATCCATTACTGGGAGGCGTACCGGGATCGGATCCGTGGACACAGAGGCTGGAATCCTGGACCACCCGATGAATAATTTGATTATTGTTAGGCTTCTTCGTCTTCTGATTCTGGAAAACAGAAAATTGTTTGATATCACAATGTAACGCAGAAACCTAATATGCAGTTAGGCATAAATGGTGGAATGAATCACCTACAAGATGGCAATTCTTAAATACAAACAAGAACATGAAATATAATAAAATGGCGAGTCATAAAAACGTACAGAAGCTTCTTCGAACTGACTAGATTGTTTATATTTTTTAGGTGAGCTGATGATGGTGATTGATGTTTTACGGCCACTTTTGTGCACAAGGTAGGCTAAATGGACCGAGCGACCTCCAAAGGTAATGAAGCGAAGTCAAAGATGAAACAACCTTCAGATTTGCCCACACCGAGATTCGAACACGGGTGGTAGTGATCGATGGTCCAACACACTACCGCTAGACCTTGGAGGCACCCCTTTTAGGTGAGCTGCTTAACCAGATTTACACCCATATTTGGTTATATCTAACACATAATATTCTTTATTAAAATTGCACACATAACTGCAGTTGGTTGATAAATTCATTTGATCAGAAATGTGATATTATTAAATAAAATAAGACAAATTAGTGCATATGTGTACCATGTTTCAGGCTCCCGAAAATGAGGCGTCCTCATGAACGTTTAGAACTGTCTGTTTTCACTCATCTATTCCTACTTTAACTAAAACTGGTCAAATTACAGAATGACTGTTTTGGTAGGAGAATGCTCAAATTTGAACACGGATAAGGAAATTTTGTTTGATTTTGTGTTCAAACATTGCCTCTCTCTGTGTCTCTACATTCAGCATGTATGGCTATTATGCAGTATAATTAAGCCTCAGTGACCCATTCAAACATGTTACAATGTCTCTATGTGTAAACACAATATGTGCACAACAAGCAATACTTAAGTGACAGAGTGACTAATCATGTCATTACAAGTCATTTGAAAATGGTTGAAATACGGAAATGCTCGTCAGAATCACCTACCTTCTTCCTCGGCATTCTTTAGCCATTCTATGAATGGTTTCATCTGGTCCAAGAAAACGCTCTTACCCTTTGAAGAATGACCGTCTTTGTACCAGTGGACTATGATCTCCTCACTGAGAACATCCACTGAAATTAAGCACATCCAAATATTTATTTATTTAACGAGATCATTAAATGATGACCATATTCTCAAAATGAAATAAACTGGCACCGAAACTGAAAACTAGATATACACTGTATTCTAGTTCTTAATTTCACCACACAGCACATTTGATTAACTTATGAAAATGGGGTCCCTTTATCAAATCTACATTATTATTAGTAGTAGTAGAATTACTAGTATTATCACTGTTAGGTTGTTGTAATTTCGTAGACAAAATGTGCTTAATATTTCAATGTGATATTATTTGTCTCGAGATACACATAAAAAACCAATCTGAACCTTTAACCATGAATAGGCACCAGTAACTATATTAGAACTGATCAAATTAGTGAACTATCACAATAAATCAATTTATCTTTCTGTGAAAATAACTGTATAGCAATTGTTAAATGGATAATGCTGCACCCAAAACCAGTTCTTCTAGTGGCTAACACTTAATATAGCAAGTTATACTTAGTTTACTCTCACTATTGGTCAGCCGAGGAGCATACAGGCGAGGAGCTAGTCTCTTAGCGATGGATAAAATATCATAAGGATCCAGTTAGTATTAGTTCCCCATAATTCACCAGACACCTTGCTTACCACCAGCTAAACTCTACTGAATATTCATTTAGGCTAGGTCTCACTAATTCCTACCTTTATAGAGAAGGACGATTATCTTCTGGAACACCTTAAGGAAGCTCATGTTATCATAGCAGTACTCCTGGATCTTGATAAGCAGGGACAGCTCCGACTTGGCGGTCGTGGTCAGTGTACCGAGTAGGCTTGCGTACTGCTTGAGGTGTTTGAGGGCCTGTTCGGCGACGAGCTCCTCCTTTTTGTTCCACTCGACCGTGTTCATCATCGTGTTCCAGACCATGACGACGATCTCGTGGTCGGGCACCTTGATCTTCTCCTTTTCTTCGGCAATCATCGCCGTGATCTCCTTTACTGATGCTTCCTCCTTGATCAGCTCCTCCAGCTTCTTCTGGAGCTCCTTCTTCACCTCGGCATTGGCTTTAGCACGCTGCCAGAATGGACAAAAAACATTTAGCTTAGCATTTCTTAAGGCAACAGGGAGAACTGGAAGATGAAACATCCTTCAGACTACACAATATAGGACACTGATTATGATTTTTGATATTACACAATGTATGAGAGGCATCTTAATGCTGTTAAATTAATTTTGAATGATTAAATCAAATTATTTTTATAATCTTTAATGGCACTAGAAGTTTTAAATACTTTATTGAAACAAATTGGCTACCACACAGACTTCTGCTCAATAATGAAATACTAATATCATAATAAATAAATATATAAATACCATCAAATGTAAACACAGACATACAGAATCAAGATGTGCAACATGATATAATAAATAAGACACACACTGGCAGAGAACTGCTAACAATACTGAAAATAAGAAGCACTAATTCTAACCCGGTCACCCAAAGGGGGCTATCATTGCTGCGAGATTGTATTTCATGTATTCCAAGTCAGTTCTGATAATTGTACATCGTTTTAAACACTAAAATCTCTTATGTTTGCGTGTGTTAATTTGCGTATGTTTGTGCACGCATGTGCTGTCTTACATTGTGTCAGTCAACTAGAGAGCCATCTCAATTAAAACTAAATAAACATTCTTTATCACGACCACTTTTTTAACCTTCAGTATAAACAGTAAATTACTGCAAATATACAATACATGTTTTCCTTCATATCCTGTTCTAGACACAGTCTTGGTGGAGTCAATAAATTACACGAGATGTGAGAAGTTTTCAGCATAAGGCAAGCTGAATGGGTTGAGTAATGTTCAAGATGATGATTGATGTTTTACGGCCACTTTTGTCCACACGGTAGGCTAAATGGGCCAAACGACCTCCAAAGGTAATGAAGCGGAGTCAAAGATGAAACAACCTTCAGATATGTCCACGCCAAGATTCGAACACGAGCAGTAGTGATCTGTGATCCAACACGCTACCGCTAGACCACGAAGGCGCCCCCGGGTAACCTTCAATGGTAATGAGGCGAAGTCTAAGATGAAACACCCTTCAGACACCAAGATCTGAACTCAGGTGGTTGAGCTTACCAATCGGAGAACAGTGAGGTGCAACCAAAAAGCTGAAAGTTGGCTAATCACCCTTCAGATCTCAATGACTTATCAACTCAGTTTATGGTCCACATCTAACTCAGCCAAGCCATCACAATGTATACACAACAAATTGATCTTCTTAGTTTGATACACGCAGACAATGCTAGGTCATCAGAACAGCACACCAGCAAATTATTTTTCACTCACCTGATAGTCTACGATCTGGTCGAGACCGGCTGCCTTGAAGTGATTCTCGAAGTTCTCCTGAGTTCGTTTGTTAATTGGCAGAAGATTCTAGAGCAAAACGATAAATATACAACACTGATAAATATACAGTATAATATTCACGGATAGAATTCCTTGTTAAAAGTATCGTTATAGCAGATAACAAATATATAGAGTATTTCATGGTATGAGATCACCACGTCCATAAAAAGATACTTACAGGCAGTTTGCCTTCAAGTCCACCGCGTTTGAGGGCGGAGGCGAGATGCTGAAGATCTTTCTCTGCCAGCCATGTCTGTATGACGACTGTGATGAACTCGAGGGACAGACCTGGATTATCAAAGAATTGGTTGTTACAGAGTGAATTTAAGCTCTTCTATGCACATCTTCTTAACATGCCACCACTAAGATCAGTTAAGCACCACACACACACACACACACACACACACAATTTCAGAACACATTTCATTATACAGAAAAAATCCGTTATTGCGACAAGGTTTGTCACATGATAATATGCTGGATAAAAGTGCATGTTCAGTCCACGACATAGTCTGTGCCACACCTTTTTAGATTGTAAAAACATGCCGTTTGTAACAAAAATAATATTAACTGAACCATGGGAAATATTTGGAACATGTTTCTGTTGTCGGATTATCAAGGTTATTTTACATTGAAATGTCACATTCTGGAGGTGAAATGAAGTTGGAATGGTATTTTGCTGCTTTAAAGAGTAAACAATGTCCGTATTAATAGATTTTCTCTGTAGCTATGTTTTTCTAATGTGTATGTGTGTGGATGTATACATGTTTATGTATGCAAGCACATATATGTATGTGCATTGGTACAGAGATATGCCAAAATAATTCATAAATATATATATAACAAATTGCCATTGAGGTAAACCAGCAAAACATGTTCAGTCACAGCCCATGGGTATGGTGAAGACCCAACATCTTTATACACAATAATACACACATATACCAGAGAGACTACTTGGCCAATACAACAATGTCTTACCTTCCTTCACCAAGTGGTCATCGAACAGTGCACAAAGGCAGGATGGGTTCCCTAGACAATTAGAAAGGCACACACCTACTATTTTTCCTAGTTTTTGGCGTTCTTCCTCATTGAAGCCCTTCAGGAACATAATCAACTGAAACAAAGATGACAGCTGGTTGAAGAGCAGGAGTTCAATCGGTAACTGATAATGCCTTAACAATAAAATCAGTACACGAAGGATAATATTATGGTGCCTCACTTTTGCGGTGCCATTCTTAAAACCCGCAAGAGGAGACTGCAGGCTAATTGTGAATTTCAAACCCATCGAGTGTTAAATGGCCATTAACAAATAAACAATTGAATGGATTTTTATGAATGTGACCATGTCTATCTCCCTCTCAGGCTCATTAGATCATTTAGTACTTCCACTCTTTTTATTGTCAAGTACAAAAAGGTCATCATCACAGAGACAGATACAACATAGTTAAGGATTTCCATCTTAGCCACACAGCAAAAAGAGCGAAGAAGTTTATTTTCAATTTCCAACAAATAATTGTACTATAATAATATTAATACAGAGTATATGAAAAGCTTTCACAAGGTCAACAAATAAGGGAAATTGAAGGACCAATGTAGCCAGGTCTGTCTGCCCATTGGCCCCTTAAAAATTAATAATAAAACATATGACACAAGAAGTGAGGGTGGCTGTGGTGGGGTGGACGCATGTTAAACAAATTCAAAGACCAAAATTTTACTCCCAACTGTAACCAGTCAAATCAACATAAACCAGCGTATCCACTCTCTACTCGATCTGATGAGACTGGTCTATGGTTAACACTTTTGTTATATAATTGCGACACATCGAATGATAAATGATATTAAACACGAAGACTGTGCCTGGCAATTAATCAAAGCACAAAATTATCAATTTACAACCGTCCTGCAAAGTTTTTGTTTGAGCACAGTCAAAAGGCCACAAATTACCCACGAGTAGATTTACTGATTCGCAGATGTTTATTTCTGCACATGGATCTATGAACAGTTAATTAATTGGTCCATATACTTATTATTTTCATCTGAAAACCATGCACAATTTCTGGCAGATGACTATCACCAATCAAACATTGCTGCTACTATTACTGGGAACATCTGTGAAATAAACAGTTGTATGTAATCTTCAAGGATCACGTAAAATGAGATGAATCCATGGACTCCTGATACTTCCCCATCCCTGATTTTCTCCCACCCCAACAGTGATCATGGTGATGATTGCAGCTGACCGGTCTTGATTCAAGCTCCACCTATAACACGGTCACCAGCTTGTGGTCACCAACATCTGTGTTATAGCAAAGCTAAACTATTAAAAAAAGGTGTATTAATTTCATGGACACACACGAAGAATGTGCATGCTAAAGTGCCTGATCTACGCCTGAGCTGGCTTTACATATATCTAGTCTCTTCGTGCATTAAAATATTTCTTATCTACACAAAACAAATTACTTCATCTAACTGGATTTACTTGTCATGGCTTGCAGTTCCCTCAGACTCAAAGATTATGATGTACAGTTGTTGCTAAGACTACTTCACATAACATTTATCATCATTGAGAATACACACACCATAAATAACAAGACCAGTAACCATTTTTAATCTCATCATGGACAAAGTATTCTCACAACTAATAAACACACACTCAGTGTGATGATCAAAAGTGTGTAAGACATTACTTTAAATTTTAACATTCTAATTCTCTTTCAATGATTTTTATTATTTAGTGAACACAAAACATACAATGATACATTTTCAAGTTATAATAATTATGGCTACATGAACTAATACATATATATATATAGCATAGATTTAATCGAATTCTCCATTTAGCAGAAGCCATTCAAAGGCTGAAGTTATGACCCTAGTCACACTTGTACTATCCAAGTTGTCAAAACAATGTATCATTAACACTATTTTAAAAAAGGTGCATTAATTTCATGGACACACACGAAGAATGTGCATGCTAAAGTGCCTGATCTACGCCCGAGCTGGCTTTACATATATCTAGTCTCTTCGTGCATTAAAATATTTCTTATCTACACAAAACAAATTACTTCATCTAACTGGATTTACTTGTCATGGCTTGCAGTTCCCTCAGACTCAAAGATTATGATGTACAGTTGTTGCTAAGACTACTTCACATAACATTTATCATCATTGAGAATACACACACCATAAATAACAAGACCAGTAACCATTTTTAATCTCATCATGGACAAAGTATTCTCACAACTAATAAACACACACTCAGTGTGATGATCAAAAGTGTGTAAGACATTACTTTAAACTAGCAGAAGCCATTCAAAGCCTGATGTCACAACCCTGGTCATACCATCCAAATAATGTTTTAAGTAGGCCTATGGCAGCCAGTGTTTGGGGATTTCCAAGCCACAATGTTTGATTAAATTACAAGAAACAGCAGTACTGTGCTGATCCGATGGTGTTCACGAGTACAAAGCAAATTTGACAGCTGATGATGCTAAAATCTGCCAATGAATTAATAAATTCAACTTTTACAAAGACATTTCACTACATTTAAGACACTCATGTCAATATGGTGTTTACAAAAAAGAAACAAGAATAAACATATCCTTCCTCTCATGTTTGAAATGGATTAATAATACATCATAATTCTCCCATTGATGACCAAGAATCCTGAAGTGGACATACCATCACACAATATACTAAATATGAGCACAAGATTATGCACAACACATTATTAAATACATGGTTCCCACACCCAAGGAAATATTATTTTCCAGAACATTTCCAGTACAATATTACCACATTTCCAGGACAAAGTATACAAGATTTAAAGGTAATAAATCAAGATATGTCCAAAAAAGCATACCATATTTATTCAATGTATGATCGTTTATTGATATTTTTATTACACAGCCTCCACCTCACCCCCTTTAGCTGTCTGATCCACTCACTTTTATCTAAATTTTAACTAACACAGGACTGGTGCTATTTTTATTCTACAATCGAAGTTTTCGTCTAGAGGCATAATATTCATTCATGGCCTTTTTGTTCTAAGTGGATTTTCTAAGATATTTTCAGGACATTTCCTGATTTTGTGAAATTCAAGGACATTTCCAGGACGTAGAAATTAAATTTGTTGTTTTCCAGAATGCTTATGGGAACACTACATAATCTATTCCTTTGTCTCTCAGGCTCATTAGATCATCATGTACTTCCACCTGTTTTGATGTCAAGTACAAAAACACCTATCATCACAGAGACAGCTATATACGACCGAACAGACCACACAAATATTGCTCTACTTAAACAATGATCACCGATATCTTAACTTACCAACCGCATTTTACCAACTACACATTTTATGATTTCAGAACAAATGATAGGGCACGGTTCAGTTACCTTCTTAAGTTCTTCTGCAAACACCTTCTCCAGGTATTTGTAACGTCTGATGAGCTTGTACAAAACCTAGACAAGGGTGGTAATAAAATAAAAGGTTAGCAAAATACCAGACGATTATCTCATGAGCCCATTACTGCAAAAATATTTTGTCAATCAGCCGACTGACGTTTCACATTTTTGTGGATTAGACAATTTTGCAGCCCACGAATCTGGATAAAGCTCCGATAGTACTATCACTTTGCCACCTTGGTCAAGATCAGACTTGCAATAAGGCATCCATGGCAGGCAGGTTATTCTATCACGAGCGATAGAACTCGGTACCCGCTAAAATTTGCATTTTGCTTCTAAATGGCAAAATCAGCAAAACTAAAACAATACAATGTGACAATACAATGAATTTATTATTATTATTATTACTCACTTTATGACATCTTCCATGATGAAATTATTAATTTGACTTCACATACCCGAGAAGAGAAATGGTCTACTTACACCGTAATAAGCCTTTATAGTGGCTATGTCATTCTTGTCACCAAAAATACATTTATCTGTTCTGTTAACTTTATCTGGATCTCCATCAGTTATTACGGAGCCACCAGGAGCTGAAAGCAAATTAAGATTTGTGTTACTCCATTATTTAAACCAATCCATTATACGCAGCATTACGCGTAGAACATCTCTACGTTTGTGTCACACGCACACACACACACGCACACAATTTATCACTTCTTCAGTTATGACCAACGATTCACCATCAGACTCATTCAGGTTTATTACAATGTTGGATCACATACACAGTACCATTCAGCAAATATCACTTATAATTAGTGATGAATGATAACTCCAGTCAGATCACAGGCTTCACCGGATGGCCATTTTTCTATCAACGCAATCATTCTAACCAAACAATACAGAAACCATGGAATAAAGTGATCAACCTCCGCACACGGCTCTATTTCAATTTGCACACCCGACAAAAACTTTCACGGCATCCGTATAATGTCTTCACGCATAATGGATGTCTGACAGTGGTAATGTTAAAGCCTTGCTTCAATATGTCAACAAATACTCTCATCGTCACTAACATCGCTAGTGGCAGTGATTCAATTATCGAGTTAACAATGACTAAGCACGTAGGATTGGATTTCCATAAAACGGCACACTGCACTACATAAACTGAGATATGGCCCTTCACATAACTAGTATCATCAGAATGCTCATCATTCATTCACCATAATAACGGACACAAAACAGTCCCATGGTTGGCTACTAGACATTCTGACGAAACATAAATATTACAAAGGTCTACACGGTGCGAGGTGTACCGAGATATCAAATACACAAAGAGTAATAATCTAATAATAATGACACCTGAGCAATATAAAGCCATGCGAGTGAGTGAGTGTACAACAACTATAGTCTCCAGGTTGGTCACATCTTTATCCGCATGAATTTGGGTCGGCTACTCTGGTTTTGACAAAAAAGTGGCCTAGAATACACCAAATACTCAATTTTCCCAACTGTTTCGGGGGGGGGGGGCCCACTATTGTGTTAGTGTGACTATCACCACCACACGACCATCCCTTCACTACCCCCTGCCTCCATATCTCACTCCAGCAACACCGCAGCAATGGTGTCAAGGTGTTTTCAAAGGCCACCACAGGTGAGCTGCTGCCTACTTTTTATAAGGGGTCGTCTACTCTATCCCCTACTGAAAAGACTGGTTGGTGAGGCTGAAGTCTTTGGATGATGATATATTCCACAGCCAACGGCGAGTTGTGATTCATTATATGAAAGTCGTCTTTAACAGCAACAGGGTGATCTAACCAATGCCCCCCTCCCTCACACCTGTTTAAACATTGACAACTTTATTTAATTAACCAGTAACCAGTCAAACTACCCACGGCATAATTCTACCACCATTAACATCTTTATAAAGAACACTTGTTTTGTGTTTCGTAGCATCATTACGAATATAATTATGAGAAACCAAAAAAAATATACCGTTTAGTCGCGAACTATAGCGATATAATCCAATGATGCGTGGGAACCCTGCAAACAATAATCAGTCAATGCAACCAGTTACCCAATTATGTCCGAGTAGTCACCGGGTAGACATGTGAAGCTCAGTAGCCAGTTTGTGGCTTCGATCCACAACCCGAGTTATCATTCAGCAGAAACGACTACATCAATTACTAACAACCACCAAATCAATCTTCGATTTCGTAAAGTCATTAGCAATAACTGTCACCATATAAAAGATGAACAAATATCTCTGATCCCATTTACTGTTTGAACATACTGTCAGCAAGAAAACAATTTATTGATGTGTGCAATTAAATTAATCGCATCAATACTACAATTAGTGCAGACTGCTAATCCATACGAGAGACACACCCTAGTATTGAAAGATTATGACTCAGGATTAACGGGTAAATCCACATAAATATGTCGGCCCAAATCAGTATTTAGTCGATACAAGAAACTCTCCACAAAAGCCATCAAACCATTATTCAGTGAAGCCCTTTGTCTACCAGTCCACACACTATTAATGATTTATGCTGGGCAATAAAGCCAAATGTCCAATCAAATACAATATTTATGTGGCGCCACGTAACAGAAACAATGTATTCGATGTAGGTACACCAAATTTTCCAGAAGTGAAAACCAGAGTGAGGCACACAAGTCCCATATTATAGTTCTCCGAATGATCGAGTAAATTATGACTCAAAGTAACATATAAATATGCATTATTTTAAGGACTAGGAAACCCCTTGGCTGATTAATAAACTTACCTTCTTGTACCTGTGTTTCCTGTTTCAAGTCTGTGATAAACATGCTTACTCACTAACCACACCGTAATCCATGCTATGTTTACAGAACTATATGATCGGTTGCTAACATTAACTCTCAAAAGGATATATAGTGTTTCTTACAATCAAATACAACCATACAATCTGTAGTAAGCTAACATATTAGCCATTATATTAATTAAGTAATTAGAACAGATCAGGTTAGCTACGTTGATCTCAATTCACAACTGATGGTTTTCTAGTCTGTCACAAACGCTGTACCTACCTAATCATTATCATATAAAGCTTTTATACACACACACACACACACACCATACAGATCCAAAGACAGACTGAAGTTAATTAAGCCTGAGAGATTTGAATTTTCAAAATTGTTTTATTCAATCCTAATTTTAGCAATTTACATTTTTAAACAATACCTGCATTAATTGTTTTCTTAACAGTGACCCCAAAGTATAACAGAATTCTTGTGAAGTAGGTGATGCCAGTGCACAGAAATTAGTCAACCAATAAGGCTTGTGATGTCACAACAGCCAAACATAACCATGTGGTAAGTGCAGCCACCGGTTGTTTCTTGTGGAATTGGTTTTATTCACAGCATGAAATAGTGTGATATCATGTTTTGTATGTTATGACTAATATATTTATATGTATAGGAGTTTATCTGATCATTGTGAAATGTAGCTTTTTTTGTACTGTGTTGTGAATGAGGGGGGGCTTGACATATTCTGTTTGAGGAACAGGAGACAAATGACACTCCAACAACACATCTTACATATGTAGTGAACATTTTGTTAGTGATAACTATCACAACAAAATGCAATATGATATGGGATTGGCAAAGAAACTGACTTTGAAGAAAGATGCCATCCCTAGCATATACCTGGCAAATATCAACATGACACGTCCAACTAGTATAACAAGTGCCACAGTATCTGCTCCAGTAAGACCAGTTTTGAAAAGAGACACAGCATTTATTCAGGGACACAGAATGATCCAAATATTGGAGCCATACACTGATGTGATGAAAGAAAATCCGGCTGTGACACCACAACTGCCTTCACTCTTGTAAGCTGTGGCATTACGAAAGAAAGGCATTGTTTACACCAGCACTAATTTTTGTGAAAAGTCCCAAGAAAGTGTAAATTATTATTTTGATTAACAGGCATATGAAATAGCAGTCAAAGTACAAAAGGCCTCAATAATTTTCAACATGGCCAACTATTACACCAAACCATTTCAAGGTATTTAACCTTGAACCACTCTGAACACATTAAACCCAACTCAAAACTATACATTAGACATATCAGAGCTACTTACAAATAACGTATAAAACAATGAATCCCCTTTGACCTGCCTATAGCTCAGAAAGTATTTCGAGTTGGGGCCTAAAATTTAGCACAAGTTAGTTTTCCATAAATAGCTATTTGTGTAATTCTTTTTAACAAATTCCAAGATGGTGACCAGATAAGCACTGGATGAGTTGGAGTGGAATGACCCCTGTATTATGTTTGTTTTACTTGACTGGGGTCAACTAATAGTTTGCCAAAATCATGCAGTATAGAAAGAACTTTATTTTATACATTTATTACGTGGCTCCCAATAATTTTCTTGTAGACCATACAGAACACAAAGTATACACACCTGGCATCATAAATGAATACAGACAGATCCATTTATCAGACTCCATAACTAAATAACAACATTCACAAAAACAGTTCAGTTGTTACCTATGGACAATGGTGAGCCGGCCCCACTTACCACACGTAGAGTGCAGACTTCTGTAGTGCAATCAATGTGTATGACTCACTGGTAATTCTAAAGAAGGAAAAGTACACCCCCGCTCCACATGACCCGGGCCCTTGTAATGACTACCCAGTAATATTTCATTCAGTGATGGCAGTCTTAGGTAGCAGATTTCAATACCTATTTCATACACCAAGTGTTGCCATAAATGCAGTAGGACACCATTGATAATGAATGACCTTACCTAGCACCACACATAAACAGACACACACCTATCAACACCCCCCCCCCCCAACTACATAATAGTATTTAGGCTAACTCTCATCCTGATTGTTGTACTATCCGAGCATAAACATTTCCTGCCAAACCACCAGTTAGTGGTTAACTTTGCTATAATCACTGACTTTCAACTAAAATTACCGAGGCACGTGGAACAACCAACTGGGTGAGTGCCTCATTTATGCTTGGTCATGATTTTAAATCAAACAAATAGGCAAGGTCCAGTTAATTGTTTAGCTAACTACCTAACGAACACAGGTGTAACAGAGATTTAAACTCACAACCTGGTGTTTTCCGGTGTAGTGCTCTAGCCACTATGCCAATGGAATGCCCCACGTGCCTGGCTAAGGCACTACTCCATGTGGAACCGAGATGGTAGTCAAATTTAACCACTGATGAATGAAATATTCAACACACAGAGGCAACAAGAGGACTCGAACCCATGACACAAACATTTGCAGTGCAGCATCCTACAACTGTATCATTATAAAAAATTAAAACCGAACGAGGCTGGCCAAAATGTTAACAGCAGCAGACACACCCGAACAACGACTACCACCCTGCGTGGACACAGCCTGAATAAAACACAGGACATCTATAGTGAACCATTGTTATGACAAGAAAACGTTCACAGTCTTAAACCACAACATTTTTACTTGCCAAAATTATCACATAATTCTCTACATGCTAACACACCCACATAACCAACCTGTCTAATGTTTGGCCAGAGTTGCTACATCATTAAATGCTGTAAAAGACCTTTACAACATTCATATATTATCTAACACATGAGCCACTCACTACTTCCGTGGTTAACTTGACCTAGTTATAAAATGTGAGTCATCTTCTAGTGTGACACCATCATTTGTGATGTTGGGCAAGAAAACTTCTGATAGTTGGCTTTTATGTAACTAGACAGGGTTTTTTTCTAACGGTCTTTTTGTGTGCCAGTTTGCACCGTATGAAGTGCCCAAGAACGGCTTAATTACCTGGTAGATACATAACTATTTTATTAACCATAATAATAATAATCAAAACATCAACATATCCCTTACTATATGATGCCAGACTAGATTGTTCAACTATTCTGTGATCCGCTCATCACCACAATTCTACTCAGATCCGTCCCCGTAATACCACTCTCCTTTAC
Source organism: Paralvinella palmiformis (assembly GCA_025642065.1). Classification (NCBI taxonomy): domain Eukaryota; kingdom Metazoa; phylum Annelida; class Polychaeta; order Terebellida; family Alvinellidae; genus Paralvinella; species Paralvinella palmiformis. The sequence continues at coordinate 213,295 of JAODUP010000919.1, forward strand.
ACACACACACACACACACTCACCTAAAATTCCACCAGCAAACAGAATATCAAAAAGGGTCTCCCCATAACGTCTGTAATCTACTTTAGAACCAGCTGAATCTAAGAACTTGGACACCTGAAGAAACAACAACAAAACATTGAGCAAAAGAACATCATTAGAATTATAACACATAGTAAATCAGTGGGTTGGCCACAGAGTTGGATACCTAGGGTGGTATAACCTACCAATTAATCACCTGAAACGAGACGATTCCAACAAAAACCCTATTTTGGAACAAAGCACCCATAAAAAAACACTCCCAGAATACATATTTGGTAACATCAACAAAAAGAACAATGTAGATAAAATACTTTCTTTGATTGATGTCAACATATCACCAAATATTGTTTCATTATGTATAGTACTTTCTTAGACTAGCATAAACCAATATTGTTTTTAACTATATCTTAACAAACATGACACATTCAGATAAATTGCCGTTTTTATGGCATTACATAACAAACAGAGTTCAGAAGTAAAACTGAACTCGGCTTCGTCTGACTTTGAAAATCTTAGATGTGAAAACAAGCATCCTCTTCATAAAAAATTAAAAGAAAGCAGTTTTATTAAGTTAAGTTACTGGTTTAGCATTAAGCACTAGGGGCAGCGAATGGCTAAACATGCTGTGGCTTTTTTTAAATCAAAAGGCAGCCAGTTGATTAGACCAGTTTCTGAGCTGCAAGAATGTGAAATTCAGAATTTCGTGCACCAAAACAAACCTGTTCTAGATCCTCCGTCTCAGAAATACCCTGCAATATTGCATCACGAAAACCAGTTGGGTCTCTTTTCTCTTTAAGCTTCTCATCTGAAACAAACCAAGTACGGGCCATTAGACGACACTATATGAAACAAAAGTGATTGAGGAACTCAATTATCTGGACTCCATCAAAAGCTTTTTTCCCTATAACCAACCAGGACATTTATGATTAACAAATAGTACTGTGGAAAAAAACAAAACATTTTCCTAATTGTTACAAAGGCGGCAGCCATACAGTCATTGATAGACAACGTAAATTTCTGACAATTTGTCTTATGGACAAGAAATACCCACATTCGGGAGTATTTGATGGAATTTATCGACGAACAACCAGGAGCGATGAAGCACGAGGAATAATAACAGAAATTAATACAGTCCACAGAATATTACCACCAGCAGAATTATTGTAATTTGTCTACGTCTATGGTAGATATGAACAATTAGCATACAAATTCCTCACCTAGTTAGCACACAACAAAATACTACACCACATCACCATATATTTCGGCAGCATAAACAACCAGCAACAAAAAACCCATAAGGACTGCATGTAAATGTATACCATCAATTTGCTAAGTGAATTAAATGATCAAATGATAACTGCTTAAACATACCACTACCAGTACGACAATTAAATGAAATAGTATGATATAAATCTAGGCATGTTCTGATCGTCACACGTACAAATACGTCACAACCCGATATAATCAGTAGTGTGTTTTACTTAGGTTGTCAGTTGTTAATTAAGTGAATTTTTTATATCAGCTGGAACACCATGTACCAAACAGAGAAAATAACGAGCATCTTTAGGTCTACATTTTCGCACGGTAAATGCATGATGGCTAGCTGCTTGATTAATACAAGAGTTTGAGGTCACAGAAGTAATTAATTAGACAAATGATGAGCTGACATTACACAGTACTATCCAATATCAGTCTAAGATTTTAAAAATCTCACTTTCATAATACAAGGGTCTGTAGTTGACATTTGATAATTACAGTGTTGGCAGATACCTGATACTTTTTACACTGTAAATAATCAAGCCATAAGAAAAATGAGGTCAAGGAAAGATGGAACACCTTTCACACATGCCCACACCAAGATCTGAACTCAGGTGTGTGAGATCTGTGGCCATCCCCAATGCTAGTTAGACCATGGAGGCACCCCACCAGGTTTGGAAAAAAGCCACACACAAACACCAGATGATAAGACCCCAAAATACCCAAATTATGAGATCTCTTTACTACATAAAGTTATAAGTCTTAACTCAGCCAAATGCTTATTTGTGACCTACAATATATTTTAACACACATAAATGGTTGCAAACAATGCACACTACATCAAAATATGAGACAGTCTAAAGTGCTGGTGAGTGAGTTGTTTATTTAACACCAGTACTGTTCACGGATGGTGAGGGGGCTTGTATGTCTCAAGGGCTCTGGGATGTATACCGGTGGGGCTTAAACACCTGGCAGGTTTAACCAAGCCAGGCAGATCTCAGAGGAGGGACCAGACAAACCCTGGCACCTGTAAAACAAACCTTTTTTATGGAAACTACAACAATTTGTTGTTGTAGCCGTATGTCCCACCAGGGACAAAGAGGATTAAGTAAGTTAAGTAATTGTTCACATCAGAGGAATACAAGTTGATAGGCATATTCTCTAAAGAAACACCTCTCATGAACACAAGAACTGTGATCTAAACTCCAACTTTGAAGTATCTAGCGCAACATTCTCTAACTGTTGTAGTTTGGATGCACCCTCACTTGAGTACTTGAATGAGCAATGCAATGGATTGCTTCAGAATTTGTTGATAAAGTTGACGACAAACTGGATCACATTTTTTAACAATGCAGATAATGCTGGCTCAATACTCCTAAATTGGGTGAGGGGCAGTGACCATAAGGACCTCCTTGTTATGTTATAGCATGACATTCACCTGTACAATAACCAGCCAATCTGAAAACACATAAATTTGAGGTCCCATTTTTTTTAAAGGTACCAACTATCCATCCCTAATCCTGGATTCAACTAATTTGTTTAGGCAATCACAAAACAAACCTTTTTTTAAAGAGGGGACACCCAAAATAGGTCTACAGCAAAAATGTCTCACCAAAAACACTATGGGAGATGGAACTGTGCTACTCATAAAAGCAAACTCTCTCCACCAATATTATTTACTGACAGTGGGTTTGTTAAAAAATAAAGCAGGAGGGGGCCAACAAAAATACCAGGGTCAGATATTGGTAGGCCTTAAGGGCCTACAATGGCACAAAGCGGGGTCTCACTGGTATTGGAAGTGAAAGTAGCCGGGTCTCTACTTAAAAATGACCCGGCATCTAATAAAACCACTGACTGATCCAGACTGGTTGATGAGTTGAGTTTTAGCCTCTGTACCGACCACACATGTGATGTATGGGTGACCGGCTACATAAGGGAAAAAATACCACAAACAGACGTATGAGCCAGATTCAGAACACTATTTCTAACCATTGCATGACTGTCGTATACTGAACTGGGATAATACTCACCCAACAGTTTGGCGGATATCAGCAACCAGATCAAATTGGTCAAAACAGTGTAAAACAAGACAGCCAGTGGCTTATTATATTTGTCTACTTAACCAAGTCACAGGCATAGATTTGTACGTTGAAAAAAAAAATGAACGCTGAATGCTAGCTATAAAGTAACACAACTTACCCCGTTTCCGGGTCTTAATGCGAGTACCTGATAGCGTCGGTTTTTCCTTTGGATTACTCATAAACCTGATTCTGAAAGATAATGTAAACATTCTTTCAAATTTCTAATGGTCCAGACTTGAACATTCACAAAATTATTAAAGTATACACCTTTCAAACTTTAAAAACAACAAGAGCTTGCTATATAATTAGTATATATATATATACAGAATTGAGAAAGATGATTTTATTGGTTATGAAGGAAACACTGCTACTTTTATGGTCCTATTTGCACATATAGTAAGCTAAATATACCATAAAACATCAAAATAAGACATCCATAAGACCCATTTATGCCATGATTTGAACACAGTGAGTGAGATGTCTGTGATACTTTATTTGTTTCATCTAATATACAGAACTACAATCGCTGGCAAGAATACAGTTGTTCATACATCACATTTATCATCAACCACCAAAATGGATACTTCTCCCCCCTACTGTTTACATTAAAAGCTGAAACAGACCTAACGAGAAATATGTTCTACAAGTAGAGACACCAATTTTCCAATAAAAAAGTAAATACAATTACAAATTACTGCAGGACTAGAATTTAAACCGGAATCAGTGAGTCAATCTTTTTTGGGCATGAATCATAGCTGATTCATGTAAAATTCACCGAAAGAATAAGCTGCTGAAATTGGAAACAAAAGAACAGATTTATTTTTAAAGTGGAACCACCTTGTTCTTATGGTAACCTTTCAGAATAAAATTTAAACAGTCAGTCAATTTGGGGTATGAGCAGGTGGGGTACGAGTTTCACCAGCCTGGGTTTCATGTACAAAAGAGATGTGAAAATTTGTAAAACACTCCATCCATGAAGTCACAAACTTGTGGATTCTTGTTGTCTTCGTATTTTGACATTTTGTGTTTTTGTCCAGAAAGCATCAGTTTTTAAAATAAATATATCAAGACCAAATTTATTACTGACTTGTATAACCCCATTTTCATTCTGGATCAAGTTTTCAAGATCTACGATGATGTTTTATGGCCACTTATGTTAGGCTAAATGGGCCTAGTGACCCCTGAAGATAATGAAGCAAAGTCTAAGTTGAAACACTCTTCAGATATGCTCACTCTGAGATTCGAACTCAGGTTGTAGTGATCTGTGATCGAACATGCTACCAGTTAGACTACGGAGGCTCCCCTTTCAAGATGTATGATTGGTCATAGAGGTTGCTTGGAACAATAATTCCAGGACAAAGTTGTATCTCTACCTTTCATTGTGGGGGTTATCTTATTGAAAATAGTTTTCCAGAGTTAATATCACAGACACCTGATGACATAACATCAGTGGACACCCAATAGTCAGTCTGCTGGGAAAGTGAACCTGCCCGGTTGGAAAAGACAACAAAAAATCACTTGTCCATTTGATGATGGTTTCCACCTGCCTCAGACAGTGCTTAACGTTTTTCCATACAAATTATCCATATATGGTTAATTAAACAGCCACAATACAACACTTACATCATTGTAAACCAGCACCAATCAGTTGATTCTTCAATAAAGATATTTTAACAAAAAACAAGTTCAACCATACAATGACCTAATAATGTTTTGTGTTAACATCAGACAGTTCTTGAGCTGAAAATGGTATGGAGAAGCACTGAAAACAAATGAGGCCCGACTTGACAATCGGAAACACTTTCATCATTCTAAAACAGTAGTCTACAATTCTTCTAGAAGTATAAAGACAACACCAGGCCCAGGGGTGATTTTGATTCACAATATGACTTTGTGCCATTGTAGGCCCTTAATGCCTATCAATATTTATGTTGTAACCAAGTTACAACAAATATTTGTAATACTTTTTTTATTAATTCAATATTAATTTTGACATTACTCATTTACTGCTCAAGAAAGTATTCTTATTTTATATTTTTAAAGATTTATTCATTTCGGAACTACGCATTGGTAAAATAGATACATACGGCTAAAACAGATGATTCATTAATTTGCTCTAACTTCCAAGTTTGTGTGTAACATTTCTTAAACAACAGTTCATAATTCAGTTGATTATTAAGCAATGTAGATCTAAATTCTAACGTTCACAAGTCACAACCATAACAACGTGCTCGTCTGAAATAGTACTACAAAGCGTGAACAAAAAGAGATACAGAACAGAAAGTAACCTAGAATCAGACATATCAGAGTCTAGACTGAATTAGTGTCACAGCAGCGTGAAAAGAATTTACTGACACATTATCATGAATCACATCATGATCATTACTGATTACACAACAATTCGGAAGTTATGAACAAACTTTAGACACAAAATTAAATACATTAATCAGATTCTGAAACACAGAAATCCCATATCGAATAACTAGTCTGTAACAGCTATTAAACAGCAATTAACTGTATACTTACTGGAGTTTGTTTCAGTGAAAATAAAACTAAAACGAACACACAAAATAATTCAACAGTACTTCACGACTCAATGGCGTAGAGAAAGGTTTTGCGCAAGGCACTTAGTCACGAATTATACTCTTGACTTTACAACGTGCTTCGTGATTTACATAATTTGATAGAATAAATAATTATTTTTTGCATTAAAATGATTTCTAAATATAATAGAACCATATATATGTACATTATGGTAAAGATACATATATATTTCATAATAACTTGAAATATTTTGTTGAGAGTATACAAGCAGTTAATATATTTTCCAAAATGATTGGTTAAATAACTATTGTAGTTTAAGCTAGGAAAACAAACATTTATGTAGTATGTACTATAATACTAAATTCTATAACATAATGTGAATGATCAATAACCAAATGGAATAATTGAATTATACATTAATTATATTTCACGATAAATGTTTTGCTGATAGTGATACTAGATCTATTCGCCAGAGGACGGCACACTCATCGTTTCATGAGCAGTCGAAATGTGCGCATAAAGTTAGTGTGGGTAGATCTAAATCATATTCAAACATGTGGCTTGATTCTTAGAAATAAATATGTATTCGCAATATTTGTGTAACATATGTTGAGTGTTCGTTGTTTAATAAATACATCGAATAATTATAATTGTTATCATTAGCATCCTTAAATATATTATCAGTTAGAGCACCGATTTTTAATAGATCTACTGATGAAGAACAAGAATTAAACATTCCAATGCCAATGGTATATGTTTCATGATTATAGCTCAAATATTAAGGAAGTTATAGACTTTTTACTTCTTCGAAAATGTCGGATTTATGGCTACTTACTTAACATGGAAATGAATGGGAAGGCCTGTGACCTCAAATCCAATTTTCATAACTTTTAATTAATATTCAATGAAATAGCTTGTCTAAATAGTAAGTAACTAATTGATGCCTAGAAAACTACTGATGTCTAGAAAACTACTGATATCTAAAAAAACTAATTGATGTCTAAAAACTAACTGATGTCTAAAAAATTAAATAAGTAAATGCATCATGATGTCTAAATAACTAACTGATGCCTAAAAAAATAAATAACTGATATCTAAATAACTAACTAATGTCTAAATAAGTATTTAATGTCTAAATAACTAATTGATGTCTAAATAACTAATTGATGTCTAAAAAACTAATTGATGTCTAAAAATATAATTGCTGTCTAAAAAACTAATTCAAATGTCTAAATATTTAAATAAGTAACTGATGGCCAAATAACTAACTGATATCTAAATAACTAACTGATATCTAAATAACTATCTGATATCTAAATAACTAACTAATATCTAAATAACTAATTAATGTCTAAATAAGTAATTGATGTCTAAAAAAATATTTGATGTCTAAAAAACATTCTTTAATACAAAATATTAGACATCAAATATTTAAATAAGTAATTGATGTCTAAATAACTAACTGATATCTAAATAACTATCTGATATCTAAATAACTAACTAATATCTAAATAACTAATTAATGTCTAAATAATGAATTGATGTCTAAAAAAATATTTGATGTCTAAAAAACATTCTTTAATACAAAATATTAGACATCAAATATTTAAATAAGTAATTGATGTCTAAATAACTAACTGATATCTAAATAACTATCTGATATCTAAATAACTAACTAATATCTAAATAACTAATTAATGTCTAAATAATGAATTGATGTCTAAAAAAATATTTGATGTCTAAAAACATTCTTTAATAAAACATATTAGACATCAAATATTTAAATAACTAACTGAGTGCTAAATAACTAACTGCATGATATCTAAATAACTAACTAATAATTAATTGATGTCTAAAAAATGTAGTGGGATTGTTTCGGAGTAAACAATTTAAACACACATGGTGACATGGTGAATCAGAGCCTGACAGAGGCAGTACTAGGCCGCTTCGTGAATATTAACAATAGAATTCAAAATTTGTTCAATTCGTTTATTACAACATTCATAACACATCATTTTAATGAAAGCAAACACATATACTGATATAGAATGTTAAAGGAGAATACTTGAAGCATTGCTTATATATTATGCATCCCCCTTAACACAACATTAAAAACATTCATAACAAATTTAAAAATACAAAGGTGTAGAATAGTCAATAGACATAATTATATCTTTTATTATGAAACAATACAAAATCCATATAATTTTAATTATGAAATGATTAATTATTGTAGCAATAACATTCTGTATATTATATCACATATATGTTGTATTTGAACCTGGTACCATATTCTATTGGTATGAACATTTTTCTTTATAGATTGATAGGTAACATGTTATTTTATAGATTAAAATCAAGGTGTTTAGTTTTACAATAGCTAAAAACACTTGTATTGAACAAACAATGGATGGGTATGATCTAAATAACTAGCTTTGACAATATTACGGATTGCTTTCTTTTGTAATAGCATCAAAGTATATAATTGAGACTTGTAAGTATTTCTCCATATCTCACATGCGTAACTTAAGTAGGGAAGTATTAATGAACAGTATAACATATATGATTGGTCATTTTCAAGCATGTGTTTGACTTTATAAATAACAGAAATATTTTTCGAGACATTTTGAGCATTAATATGATTAGACCATGACAATTTTTCATCTACCAATACTCCTAGGAATTTAGTAACTTGTACCCTACTGACTTCTAATCCATCAATCTTGAGTTTACAATCATCCTGAACTAAGGCTTGTTATGGAAACACATGTAATTTATTTTATTGATATTCAGAGATAATTTGTTAACTTTAAACCATTGAGTCATTTGCTTTAATCCATTGTTGAGCCCATTATTAACCTCTATTATACTTTTGCCAACATAGAATACATTGGTTTCATCAGCAAACAATATAAATTTTAATTTATTTGAAATATTTGCCGGGTCGTTGATGTAGAGTAAAAATAAAATAGGTCCCAAAATAGAACCTTGCGGAATACCACATAACATAGTCCTATAATCTGAACAAATATCATCATAAACAACTAATTGTTTTATGTTAGTTTAAATAACCTTTTATACAACTTGAAGCAACACCTCGAACACCAAAATGGCACAGTTTCATAATCAAAATGGAATGATCTATGGTATCAAATGCTTTCTTCAAATCAATAAAGACACCAGTAGTTACCAAATTATTTTCTAAATTACTAGTAATATCTTTGATTAATTCCATAAGTGCCAATCCTGTAGAGTGGGCTTCTCTGAACCCATACTGACTTTTGTACATAATATTTTTTTTAAAATATGATATTAATCTGTTTGAAAATTGAGGCAAAATTGACACAGGTCAATAATTGGAAAATTCCTTATGATTACCATTTTAAATAAAGGTATAATTTTGGAAATCTTTATCTCATCTGGAAATATACCAGATTCAAATGATTTGTTACAGATATAAGTTAAAGGTTATACAATATAGGTGGAGGATATTAAAGGCTTAACTATTAAAAGGCATATTGATACCATCATAACCAGAAGATTTTTTATTTTTGAAATTGGACAATTTTTAGAATTTCTTCATCAATAACTGTTTCAAGAAACAGATAATTTTGTACACTATTACTCATAAAATCAGAGTAACTTGTATTGTGACAATGTTCAATTTTGTTGGCCAACTTCGAACCAATATTTGTAAAGAAATTGTTAAAACCATCAGATATTGCTTTCTTATTCGACACCATCTGGCCACTAGAGTAAAATTCATGTGGCCATTTGTACGACTTTTTCTTTCTCATAGTTATTTCACATAATAACTGCCAAGTACTTTTTAAATTACTTTTATATTCAACCAATTTGTTATCATAATATTGTTTTTCAGAAAACCTTATTATGGTAATCAGCTTATTTTTGTACACTTTGTATTTCGTTTCAGCTTCTTTGGACCTGCATTTAAAAAATACCTTGCATAGGCCATTTCTCTTCTTGCAGGCATTTACTAAGTCTAGAGTTAACCAATGTTTGTGGTTTGATTTACAAATAAAACATACCAATGGCTAATGAATAGTTATGACTTAAACAAAATCTTTTTGTTGGTAAAACATTTTCTTAAGAAAATATTTTTTAGTTTTAGGAAGACTATTCCATAAAACAATGCCATTACACCCAAAGCCTACCTTACTATGGCTCTTATGATATGGTATATTAAAAGAGTATACACTAGTCCTTGTATAGTGAGAATGAGTCGTACAAATAATTTGGGGCATAAGCATTGAAGATATTAGATTTATTGTCATAAAATTGACTCCGTTTTCCACACTAACCCAAGAAAGTTCTTTTTAATTAAAGACAATCAATATGACAACGAGGATGTAGATCTAGTATGAATCTAATAATTTTGTTTTGTATTACTTGAAGTTTGTCTTTTAGTTTTTCACTGATTCCCCTACACTAAAAATTGTGCCTATAGTCAAATATGGGTTCACCGTTGGAGGAGTGTGTTTGCAAGAAGTTTTCTTTCTTGGATGCCTAGAACTGACTGATGACGAAATGTAAATTCTAAGCCTTTACTAGCCTTCGTGATATTGATAGTATTTTTTTTGCCATTGATGTGCCAGATACATCTGCCTCAAGGGGTGGCTCCCAAGTACTTAACTGATGCTTCTGTATCAGTTTGGGTGTTATTACATTTTACAATAATTTTAGAGTTAAATCTTTTTTAGCTTCTTTTTGGGTGCAAAAAGGATCGATTCTGTTTTCCCTAGGTAGAGTGACAATTTGTTGTCAACTAACCAAGCACAGACTTTTTCCATATTGAGTACAAGGCATCTTCGACAACTTGAACATTTTTGTCAACAACCAGGAGAGCAGAATCATCAACATATAGATTAAGAGGACAGTCAAGAGAATCTGGCATGTCATTGATGTAGATTAAAAATACAAGAGGATCTAGAATAGACCTTTGAGGAACTCCACATGTAATCAGATGATGGGTGGATACAACCACAAGATCTTTGGGGGAGATAAGATTCAATCCAACTAATAGAATGTTTTTTTCAGGCTCATGAACATGAATTTCAATTTTGACAACAAAATAGTATGGTTAACCATGTCAAATGCCTTTTGTAAATCCAGATGATGATGATGATGATTATTGATGTTTTACAGCTACTTTTGTGCACATGGTAGGCTAAATTGACCAAGCAACCTTCAAAAGTAATGAAGCGAAGTCAAAGATGAAACACCCTCCAGATCTGCCCAAGCAGAGGTTTGAACTCGGGTGGTAGTGATCTGTGGTCCAACACGCTATCAACTAGATGACGGCGGCATCCCATTGTAAATCCAGAAGAACCATATCTGTAAAATGACCTTTATCCATATTTTTCCTGAAGCAGACGTCATTTGTTTTATTGGCAATGCCAAGTTATAAAACAGAAGAACATTTGTTTTGTTTGTGATATCGAATTAAATTTAAGATATCTAAGTCTCTCTGAGGTAATTAAAAGTTACTCAAGTAAGTTTTTTTTTAGCTCTAGCAGGGTATTTGTCAGATATTTTTTGGATGTTTATTTACTGGGTCTAAACGTCATTACGGTCTGACATGATGGATACATTGGCTGCATCAACACTAGATGAATATAGCTATCCTGGTCCATTCAGTTTGCATTGAATAAAAAGTGTTTCTGTACCATAATCTCTTCTATCGCTTGTTTATGTGAACTGAATAAAATCTATTCTCTCTCTCTCTCTCGTCATCAGTAAACGTGTGACTTTAAAGGACAATTTAAATCCCCCCACATAACTATCAATATTATAATAATCAATTTACCCCCCCCAACACTTTGGAGGTGTGACCCGAAATAGATAGGAAGCCAGTGAAGTCGGAACAATTAGATATGTCACCTGTGACATGATTGATTGGCAATTTCCTACATTTATGAGATAATCAGATTGTAATCAATTAACCTTTTACTCATTATCATATTGTTGAATGAATCTTATATTTATGCATGAACATAATTAATTTGAACTTAATTATTGTTGTGCCAGTAATATTCACGTTCTTTATAAATCTGTGAATGGCTGAGATTGATAAATTGGTATTGGTACATTTCTCTTAAAGAATTAAGATTTCTGGCAGCACATCCACAGTTTCACAGGATTTCGGTCGTATTGACCTGTCAATTGTTTGGCACAGACATTGATCGACTCATCTGTGGGTTGGTTGCTGACATTGTCTTCTCATTTGTCAATAGGTGGATGATGGCAATGTGGCTGAGAAAGTATCAAATTCCGATTAGCAATAATTGTCGACTACGGAAACAAATGTGGTATTTATCATCATAACTGACTAGGGAAGATGAAACATCGCTGGGAAATCTGTGATCCGGATTCTGGGCTCGGGGTTTGTTTTGCAATGTTGCATCAAACGTCCTATCGGCTGACAGAACTGGGATGAGTCATTCACAAGATGGCGGCACAGTAATGAGTAATTCGGTAGAGTCAAGCACTGGTTTGAGTCACTAACCAGATGGCAGCACTGTAGTTAGCCAGTTACCAAATGGGAGCATTAAACATCTATGGCTGATATTTGCGTCCATTTCACACAAACACACACACAGAGAGAGAGAGAGAGAGAGAGCATAACTGGACAACAAATTGATTTGCATTATGGCTTTTATTTTAGGAGAAATATATACAATATTAATTTATATAGAACAATAATGCAGAGAAATAATAACTAGTTAAAATAATTTATTGTAAATTAAAGTTTTTCTTACTAAAATAAAATAAACAAAAGATGCAGTAATTAGAACTGATTGTGTCCCAATCAGGTACTGGAAGAAGATGACGAAGATAACCGTGGTATCTTCATTTATCTTCAACCATTTTCTTTTGATTATCTATCGCACTGTCATATTGCATTGATTTCGCCCATAATGTTCACCCTACGACCTTTGTATTTCTTTGATATCTCCTCTTCAATCTGCATTAAGAAAAATACGTAGAGTGAATGAACAATTTTTATGACTGAATGAACACTTTGGCTCAGTAACACAGTGGTGAACCAGAAGGTGGGCAGTCCTGGGTTTAAATCCACTGACTGAATTCCTACTATTCTATCTCAATCAAACACAGATGAAAAGCAGATTTGATGATACATAAGTGAGGGTCTTCAAACTGCTAAAATCTGCTATAGGAGTACCTGGTTGACTATGGTGTATTATTGTAGATGTGGGAGCTGTGATAGGTAGCTAGAAATTGTATACTGCATGTGGATATGAGAACATCAAACGATTGTACACAAGGTTTGGACTACCATATATACTCGCGTATAAGTCGACCCGGCAGATAGGTTTTTGACCCTGTAATTCTTTCCTCAGGCATATGCTCACCGTGTAAGTCAAGGTCAAGTATTGGCTTAAAATCCCTCAAAATCCTAATCACTGTCGTCATTCGTGAAAAAGCTGACCCAGTGAAAAAGCTGACGCAGTCATTTTAAACTCATGGTATCGGCAAGTGCGGTGTCAGCAAGTGCATCATAAATATATCAATTTCTTCACCGGCAGTGACACACATACACAAATTTTGCTTTGATGTTATAACTAATAAACAAACTTGTCACACCAAACAGGCCTGATCATAACTTCAACTGGCAAGCGTTATTAATTAATTGTTTCACAGCAAGTGGTGAGCAAGGTTTATAATGTGAACAGTGATTCCTATATTATCGCTAATCATCTGGAAGTACTTGTAGTTAATAGCGCGTGACTATCAAGTATTATTACATAAAGACTGGCATGTTTGTGAGATCCAAATAACAGTTTGGTGAAAATAAATCTTAATTTATTGAATAAGACTAATAGGCAGAGATGTGGAGATTTTGTTCCAACTATCGCTCACACAAACACGCCTAATTATAACTTCAATAAGGCAAGTGTTATTAATTCATTGTTTCACAACACATCTAGAGGTACTGGTAGGTAACAGTGTGCGACTATCAACTATTATCATATAAAGACTGACATGTTTGTGAGATCCAAATAACAGTTTGGTGAAAAGTAATTGTTATTTAATGGATTAGTAGGCAGCGATGTGATCATTTTATACCAACTCTGGCTCTTATTGGTTTGAATTCTATAGTCACACAATAGTGTTGTGCATCAAGGATCGCTGAACATGTCTTTCCTTCAGTTGGTAGGAAATATGACATGCACATAAGTCGAGGTGCTTCTGGGAACTCCCTTTTCCCATCCCAAGTAAATCGACTTATACGCGAGTATATACAGTAGACATGGAGAAAGCATACTCATAATGGAAATGCTTCATTTGGACTATAAAATCAGACAATAATAATGTAAGAACACACACACACACACACACACACAAAGATCTGTACCTGTTCCTGTAGTTCGTGTGTACGTTTCCTCAGTAGGTCAATCTGTGGCTGTATCTGTTTCTCCTCTTCGAGGGCCTCCTCGCTTCTTATGACCATCAACCTGGACAGCGACATCATCTTTTCAGAGTCACCGAGAACCTTACTCAGTGAATCAGCCATCCGATGAACGTAACTATAACACAATGAATAATATCATCTTACACAAAGTTTATCTTTGGTTTGGTCGCGGCATCACGTGTCGAAGACGCATCAAATCAGGGATCCGACAGCCGAGGAAATATTATTATACAAGTATACGAGATTTAAAGGCGATAAATCGAGATGCCCGTGTACAAGCATAGCATATTTATTCGATGTATGATTGATTATTGACATTTTGTATGGCACAGCCTCCTCCTCGCCCATTCTAGCTGCCTTTTATTTAAATTTTAATAAAACGCGGCACATCACGACTCCCTTTCTACTACAAGCGATGTTTTCCTCTACATCCATTATACTTATTTTTGTTTTAAGCAGATTTTTCTGCGTTCTTTCAAGAACATTTCCGGGATATTTCCCGACTTCGTAAAATTCAAGGTCGTTTCCATATCTGGATTTTCCAGGATGCATGGGAAACCCGGTAAATGATCTCCCAAACATAAAAACAATTACCTAAACTAGTCTTCTAAATATAATGTCATAAACAGAATCTTCTGAGATATCTGTGGGTTTTTTTTGGCAATTCATTTATAAACTTTCAATAAACAAATTCATCGTCAAACCTGAGGAGTCTGAGTCACTATGATAAGTATCTAGTTTTTGAATTGGTCATGCATATTCACGAGCCCTCATGAAAACGGATGACTTTTGGTGAACACAATATGTTATTAATCAAAAACCTCCATCAGAGTATCTTTCAATTTTTCCCTTTGTGGATTTCCGATGTATGTTCTTGTTTCCCTTGGTGTTTTACTGTATGTTTCAGCATTTTTCTGACCATATCGGGGACCATATAGGTTTCACTCGCAGGACTTTCAAAGGTGGCATCACACGTGAGATATTTTCTATGAACTTCAGTTTGCGTATAAACATGAACGAGATGTTTTGAACGTATATCCGTGTAAAGGACACACAACAAACATTAAAATGTGATCAAGATTCACTTATATATATGCTGCTTTAAAGATATAGCGAAAAAATCAAAACCAGTAACTGTTGTTACAGCTTTTAGCCCTACTGCCTATACAAAGCCCAGGGCGCTGTATAAATTTTGTATTTTATAATACATGATTTGGACTCATGATTTTAATGATCACTTCATTAATTGGCCATTTAATTTCTTTCTGTTTACATCTAATGTAAATGACCATCAACATTTCTATGAGGAAAACTAATAACAAATAAACTGCTTCCTAAATTATTTTAATAATATGTAAAATATGTGTCAACTATTTAAATTCTATGCGGCACTGTAAACCTCCCATCTCTGGTCAAATATATGTTAATTATAATGTGGCGAGTTCTCAGTGTGCCAAAGAATCGTGTACAAGATAATATGTTTTTCTCAGGTTATAATGGCTATTTAACAGCAACTCAACCCGGCAAATAGACAATATTTGTTGTAATATGATGAATATTGTGGCAGTAATATACGAAGATCACAATATCAGTAATACAGACTGGCTGAAATCTTTATACTATATGCTGCTAATGACTATTACGATTAACTGAAATTAAATAAAACCATTAACTAATGTGCATTAACTCTGATTAGTATATTTAAATGGTGTTACATCAATTATTCAATATTTCTAAATTTATAACATGAAATTCAAGCAGTAATTATTTTACCAAATTTCTGCTGTTTAGAACCAACTGTATATTTAAACAACAACAACACATTGCCTGAAATACCGAATTATTACTAACATAATAAAAATGAGAACATTTTATACTGTAGCAGTACTTGAACCCCCAACCTTGTGATCAGTAGGCTAACACTACTGAGCTACTGAACGACACTGTAAGGGAGTTGCTTCTAAGCCTAGAAGAGTGTATCAGCAACTGGTGTGTGCACTGAACCGTGATGAAACTACGAGCTGACCACTCACTAAGGGAAATGATTCGGCAAATACACCAAACTTTCTAGCATGAATAAGTGGCTAAATAGTGCACACAAGGTTCCATTAATAGCTAAATTCTAAACAGGAGATGTTAAATTGGCAATATAATAATAGAACCAATGATGGTAATAGTTTCGCAATATTAAACTTCGCTATCATCTGAATGGCCGAGCTGCACCATGTGAATACACAGGTGCTGACTATACACCACACAATCAGGACGAGGCCAAAACAACAAAAAGTGCCTATAAATTATAAATGTGTATATTTGACATCTACAGTTGTTATATTTCTGGCTGTCTGATATCTGCCATGTAAACATATCTGTGTACCGTACATGTATCTGTGTGAGATTGTTACATCATTATGCGTCTCGGTCTGAAAAGTGGCAACTTAGCCTAGAGTACTGTGATTAATTACTCATCTAATTTAAAAACTTAAAACACCGTGCCACTACCTTTAGACACCGCCACCCCCACACATAATTACTGATATTATAAAGATGGTCTAATCTATGAAATCACTCGGTACACTCTAGCACATTTCACTGCTGACCACCATGTCGTAATAGGTCTGAATCCCAGTTTTATAAATATATATATATATATATATATATATATATATATATATATACAGTCTAACCTCACTTTTATGCCAACTTTGGGACCTGGCTGAAAGTTGGCATTGTGGTGGGGTGGCATTAGAGTGGGGGAGGCATATTCGGCGGACAATCTTCGGGGTTGTTAATTACGCGTGACTTTTGATCCTTTGTTAACACCAACTATCACTTTATTTAATCTATCGCCAATCACACGATCAACACCGTCATGATCATCACCTAATGACACTGACAGCTTGTCAATCAATTCACTGATTACCAGAAACATTTCACTGTCAGTGTGCGGTGGTAATAGTGGGGGGTATTTATATGGCAATGTATGGTATTCATATTATGTAAGCATTGGCAGTGGCTAAATAATGGTGGGGGTGGTCGGGTGGTGGAGGTAAATGAGGGCATTATCATGGCAGGAAATTGGGTCCTTATCAAAAGTTGGCATTTGGCAGCTGTTTGGGGGTAGCAGATGGTCGGGCTAGACTATATATATATATATATATATATATATATATATTTTCTACACAAGATACACAAAAGGCATGTGTAATGCTGCATCCAAAAACACAGACATATATCCCTAAAGCGTAAACAAATAGAACACGTTACCTCGGTGAACTCCTGATAAGGAACAAATTCTGCATTTTATTTGATGTCATATAAGCCACAAGTTCACTGACATCACTCAGCATAGCCTTGATCGTACCCAGATCCAGTTGTACATCATGCGGTGCTGAACTAAACTGGCTGTCTGACAGTATGTTGCCTTCTTGTGATAACTCTTGTACTCTCTGGGTCAGGAATGCCGCCAACTGGAAAATAAAAAAAAATTAAAAAATACACGGCTCATAAGAGTATTTTCTCTAAATTTCTTTATAGCATAAATGTGAGTAAGGCTTAACAATAATAAACTGGAACAAAAAGGTCATTTAGTGTGGTCATCTTTTAATTGTAGACATGACTAGAATGACACACTGAGGTGGTCCACAGCCGAAAATAAATGACTGATATAAGCATGCATAAAACAAAAGAAAAACGAGATTTAAATTCAACCAAGGGTCAGGCTTGATGTTTACATGCTAACCTCATCGAGTTCATTAATTAGCATATTTCGGGTGTTGGTGTTGTCTAGTATGGTCAGAGCATCGGAGCCTCGGGCAGTGTCAGCATCTGTAATGTAAACAGACGGAAACAAAGGAACTTTGTATTAATGTTAGAGCTGTCTTTCCACTTATATTCCACCATAATATTAGTCTTTTACTTAATAAGGATACCGTATGCTACAAAATGCTATCCCAAGCAGTGATAACTTGTTGAGAATACATACAGGTACATCCCTAGGAGGGCATGAGACTTGGAACCACGTAACCTGAGCACGACCCCCTCACCAATGTATATAATTAAATGAACAAAGGTCGACTCTGTCGACTTCCCATAAACATGGGGCTCAGGGAGCAACAAAGTAGGAAATCACTTCTTGGAAGATTTATCTAATTATGAAACATCTGAGAATGATTTGGGTATGGACGACTATGACTTGATCACCTGATTTTACAACGTTTTATTGTGTATTCTCATCTCGAAGGAAACAAATATATGTTTTAAAAAAATGCTTAAACATTAAAAACTAAATTACCAAAATTGTGCTCAATTAATTTAATATAAATGATGCATATTAAATAGTATATAAGCCCGAAAAAACTGAACACATCTGTAATGTGTTCATATCTTCAGTGAGCTAATTCACTGACTAACTTGAGGCTGATTTATTAATTATGTCATACTAGAAGCCCACGTGTCAAAGAAGCCATTAAATTTGCTGATTTAAATTGTGGATGAAGCCAAGAATTAACTGCAACTAACCGTACATTACAAACAAACACAACCCACGGACAACCGTGGTATCTAAGGCGTTCTAACCTTCATTACTAGGAACGTCATTCATGCTGTCATCAATAACCTCTATGGCTGCTGCTGTTCCATCATCTCCCCAGTCTATTTCCTCCTCTGCACTTACTCCCTCTGCATCCTACAAGAACCACACACACACACACCAAAAAAAATAGCTCTGTCTACAGAATTCACCAATTCTACAACGGTGTCAGGCTATTTACATCAGTTGATTTGTATAAATGAGATAGAATGTTATATCGAAATAAAGGCGAACAACAAAATAACGAACAACTAACATTGGGAGATATTTACAAACCAGTCAAGGAAGTGACAAAGAGAAAAATTCTAATGATGGTAAAATATACCTTTTATTTAGAAAGTCTAATCATTTGTAAGATGCTACTTATAAGTATCGTGGAATAATAAAATTAAAACTAACACGCGCATGTAATATAAACAATATAAAGGTTATCCAAGATGCATGATATTTCGGTGAATTCTCATAGTTTTTCGTTGTCGCGTTTAGTAGTTCAAATAACGACGCTGAAAAATCTGACGGGTCATAAAATGCCAACCTTGGTATCCTCTAGCGATATATCAAAGTCAATTGTTTCCGTCTCTGCACCAATATCTCCCCAGTCAATCTGGCAAAGATGATCAGATATTTAGAAAGCCGGATAAAATATGGCCTAAAATATTTGTTTCATGATCGAATGAATAAAAGTTGATTATTTAATACATATAAACATAGTATGGTTGCTTAGCAGGTCAAAAGAAACGGCTTAAGAAACTTCACTGGTCTAGGTTTATTTTCGGGTTAAAACACAAATATTGGGTACGAATGATCTTACACATGTACACAAACACGCACACACGCGCACACACCTCATCACCCTTTTCATCATTTCCTCCATTCTGGTCATCATCTATCCCATAATCCCTCAGTGGTTCCTCTAGATGAGCTGGGGGTCGGCTATGTTTCCATTCGTACGTTGTGGTGTTTCCTTTGTCGATAAAATGCTTCAACAGCTTCACACGTTCGGCTCCCTTCTCCGCGCTACACACACAACAACAAAATAAACAAAACACTAACTCGCTGATACTATTACTGTTATTATTGATGTTAATAAGGGCTGTGATGTACCTGTTTGACATAATGGTAATTAACACACACGTTTTACTTTATTTATAATTATCAAAACATCAATTGGATAACTGTTTTGGGGAGTTGTTCCTCATCAAATCAATTCTGTAGCAATGTAATGAGCAATGTCATCAATCTTAATCGGTTCATAATCTTGGATAACGAATAACATGCTTCAGTAAATCGCGGCAATTAATACCATTTAGGAAAAAAATATATTGTTATTGTGGGATGGCAGTTAAGTGGGAAATGTTACAGACGCGATACTGGCAAGCTCCTTTGTTTGAGTCCACCAAGTGGCTGCTGGGTTTTTACATTATCACCGTATCTGTCCTTACTATTTACCCCAATGTGTCATCGTATCTTTGTCACAGACTAAGATACGAGTTGGTCAGCCCTTAATCCATCCAAGTGAGTAAGTCTGTGTTTTTTAGCTATGGCACTGATGACATCTGGGATGACTCCCTAGGTGTCATTTCTATGATGTCGAGTGATATTTATGATCACATGGCTGCATTGTTTAAAAGTAAACGTCAAAATATGACTATTGTTCTGGAAGAATTAATTACTGCCGTGTGATGTTTACAGCAATCAGTAAATGTTTCAAACAATTCTAAATTAATTTAATCAGAAGGATGATGATGATGATGATGATGACTGATGTTTTACAGTCACTTATGTGCACATGGTAGGCTTAATGTGCCAAGCAATGTCCAAAATAATGAAATGAAGTAAAAGATGAAACACCCTTCTGATATGCCTATGCCGAGGTTCAAACTCAGGTGGTAGTGATCTGTGGTCCAACGCACTATCAACTGGACCACGGAGGCGCCCTTAATCAGTCTGGGGAATTATTACAGGTGGTCACTGCCTCATGGTTGTGCATAGTATGCCATCTAGAAACTAGACATATGTTATATTAACACTGACTGTGTTGAAATATAATTTACAAATTATTCAAATTCATTTCCAGTTGAGTCGGGTAACATATGCTTAGCCTCAATGAAGGTCACCTTCATTTTGTTTGCTTGTTGACTAGATGTTGAGGCCCAGAAATGTAGTCATGATAGCTACTGATAAATATTATTGTGGTCTATTAGAGTGCACCATGCTGCTCAATACATCTGACTTCAGTACTCGAGGTTTCTGTCAAGGTTATCTCACCCGTAGTCCATATCAGTCTAGTCTCTACCCATTGACCAGTTCAGTTTGGGTGTCACTAACAGAAACCAAAACTCCTACTGGCACAGTTCTCTGGGTCACTGAGACATGGATGTCGCTTCACCACATCATGAAATGCATCCATATGACATACGAGCAAGGTATGTCTGCCTTGGGGAAATAAATCCTACAAACACAGGTATGAGCTGGATTCAAACCCATAACCTGGGGGTCTACAACACAGTTCTCTAACCACTGGGCCATCATAATAATGGACATCAGACTAATTTAGAGAACTGAATAAAAATAGGGCAACTAGAAACAGACGCTCGAGTTTCAAGCAGAACATAATTCTGAACCCTGATTTCAAACAAACAGAAACTTGTATGTACTACTAACAGTACACAATTTCTGGACCGGGATATCATGGACATGATAACATGCAATGATGATGATTTCAACAGCACTGATGGCTGATATTAAGTTAGTTAATAGTCTCTTTCAGCTGTTGGTGGTCCTTTGATATCAAGTTTTATACACAAGCAGGAATGGTCAAAAAGCTTTCTCTGTTGTCCAGTGTAGTAGAGCATGGGACTCATTGCCTGTGGTCGAGGCTGGGGCAGGGAGAATGTTTTATCCAGCCAGGTAACTGCCAAGGCTTTCTCCACCAAAACGACATCTATTTAAAATGATAGAACAACTGTCTTCCTCATTATCACATCATAAAAGATTTTAGCAGCAGAGTAATGCAATTATCTAGCCGATGGTATGCCACAGAGTACTGAAATAAAAGGTGAGAAGTGGTTCGTAACTTAGTAGTCCTGGTATGAGTTGAGTTGTTTAGACTTGGCACTGATCACCCCTGGGATTTATGGATGAGGGAAAACGCCTGAGGGAAACATATCTTATGGACTAAGTACAAGCTGGAATCGAACTCACAGTAGACCAGGTAAAATAACTGCCATTTTCGCTATTTTCAATCTGAATATCTTTTCAAATGTTTAATATATTTCTGACTCATCAGTATGACTCCTTAGTCTGCTTGGTGTTGAAATATAATTATAATTCAATTGTAAGTGCACTTCAAAGAAATGTTTATCATTCAGAAAAGCTGAATTTACGTTTTTTAACTGAACTGGTATCACAGTTGGCCATGGATTTCAAGGAACTTCTATTTGGGTTGCCAAGAAATGATTTTCAAGAACAACACTGAAATGGCACCAAATGATACCAAATCACTGATGCCAAAACTGACTGCCATCACTGACCTGCCAAGCATGAAGCTAACAAATGCTGGGTAATATTGACAGGCTGAGTGGAGCTTTAAAGCAGATCTCTCTATCTCACTATATAACGTTGACATGTCCTTGACCAGGTCTACGAGTTCAGCCTTCACTTTCTTGCCCTGAAAAGCAGAAGCACCTAAATCTAGAGGGAGGTAGGAAGGTGTGTACCATCAGTTACCCAAAATACCCAAATACTATATTATAGTTCTCCTAACGAGTAAATTTTGACTCAAAGTAACATATAAATATGCATTATTTTCAGGACTAAGAAACCCCTTGGCTGATTAATAAACTTTTTTCTAATAAAATACCTTCTTGTACCTGATACGTCCAATAAAAACGTGTTTCCTTTTTCAAGCCTGTGTTAAACATGTTTACTCACTAACCACACCCTAACCCATGCTATGTTTACAGAACTATATGATCAGTTGTTAATATTAACTCTCAAAGGGATATATAGTGTTTCTTACAATCATATACAACCATACAATCTGTAGTAAGTTAACTTGTAAACATGTTAGCTTTTAGATTCTGTACCTACCTAACCGACATGGCATTGTAATCATATAAAGCCTTTTCACACACACACACACACACACACACACACACACATTGATAAAGGTTTTTACAACCGAAACTAGTCATGCTATTTTGGGCTGAATAAAAATACTATTATTTCTGCTATTGTCAGAGGTATTAGAATTATTATTATAATATATATTATATGTACTGATATATATATTTTATTTCCAGTTATAGCTGCGTTATATATGTACTAATATATCAAATTTGTTTTCTATTTAGGTAGTAGTCGTTTGATCATAATTCTGTAAGAATTATAAACATCACGAAAACCTGAGCCCACGCCTTTATTATATGTAACATAAAACACACACACACACACACACACACACACACATGTTCAATCACAGGAAAGGCTTTGTTGCTAAAAGGTTGAAACAACAACAAGCAAATGATAACCACATACTTATTATAATGATTTGATATTCATTCATCAAATATGCTAGAATTTCTCATGCAATCACTGAACCATCACTAGGCAAAATATTGATAACCATCCTACATCAACAGATGATCTGCTGAGTACAGATTATTGTATATAAAAGTTATAGTGTTCTACGTGTTAGTTTTCTGACAATTGCTGAAAACACATTTTTCGTCTTTTAGAAATAGTGATCCAAAACATAATATGAATCATCAAAGTTATAGTTAATAGTTTAATGGAATATTTAGCAAAACTAATCTTGTATCATTGCGATTTGAACCCAGGTCTCTATGTATGCGATGCAGTGATCTACTGACTCCACTATCAGGGTGTCCAAAGCTACTTAGGTAAATAAAGCTTTCTAAATAACGTCAACAAGAAGCAGTTGATTACCTTGATACCCATTTGTCGACACGAGGAGTAGTATTTGTCTTTCATCTCCGAGGTGAGGCTCGCATATTCTGCCTCTTTACGAGTACAGTCCTGGATAAAACAAAATTAGAATATATATACAAGACAGGCAGCTTTACTCCATGATACAGAATCACATAATTCATCAACATCAACCAGAAAGTAATCAACTTCTCGTTGTATGAAATGATAGATATACAAACTTACTAAGAGTTGGGTAAATATATAAAAATAAAGATAAAACCTTTTACAATATGATGTGCGGATCGTGATGCAGCCAAACTGAAATGTTTTGATGCAATGATAGTGGGTTTTATTTGGATATTGGTTTAAGAAGTAGTTTCAATTCACCAGATGTCAGGGCAGTAGCTGAGTTGAGCTGCTTAGGATAGTAGCTTACTCAAAGTGAGGCAGTTTTGAAAAGTATTATAACCGAGTGACACAAACTAAACAATACCGACACTTGGATGCTGCCATACTGCCATAGTTGTTTCATGATACTGAACAAAGTTTAGAGATGGCAGGGAAACAAAATATGTCACAAAATCTACTCAATGTATTGACATGTTGGTAATTTATTTGTTATAGATGGAAAAGTCCTCATGGATGGTTGAGTTTATTTGGCCTATTTAGCCTCAACACCGGTCACAACTGGGTCACATGGCCGAGAGGTGACCCCCTAGGGAAACATCCCACAAACACACATGCGAGTTGGATTCGAACCCACAGCCTGAAGGTTTGCACCACAGCACTCTAACTACTGTGCCAGCAGTGTCCTCTGAACTGATGTTGACATTCATCCTTATCTGTAGATCTACAGACTATATACTTATGAAGTACAAGTTTTATTAACATGTAATCAGTCTTAATATTATTAAAAGAAAAACAATTGTTAATTATTTTCGACAAAAATTTTATTACTTTCTGTCCAAACCTAATCTCATTATACAGAAAATGTCAAATTTCATTATCACATTGTAAAGACTTTGTTTTGATAGATTTTAGCAGCAGAGTAATGCAATTATCTAGCCCATGATACGCCACAGTAATAAAATAAAAGGTGAGCAGTGGTTTGTAACTTAGTAGGCCTGGTACGAGCCGAGTTGAGTTGTTTAGACTCGGCACTGATCACCCGTGGGATTTATGGATGGGGGAAAACGCCCGAGGGAAACATATCTCACGGACTAAGTACAAGCTGGAATCGAACCCACAACCTGGAATTAGGCAGTGTGCTGCTTTACCCACTACACCATAAAAATGCCCAGTGTTGCAAATGTTTAAAGAGATAACAGGCTTTCTATATATTTATACACAAATTAGGCCCCTGTGGATCCTACTTATATTTATATGGAAGCTTAAAAGCCTCCCTCTGCATGGACTTTAAAGCTTATTCCCGTGGATGGCAACTCGAGCCTTTTGCCGATATAATTAAGGCCTTAGAATAATTTTAAAAAATAATTTTAAATGAATAAACAAGGTCATATTTGCTGCTATTTTACGACTCCTTTGTCAGAATATTTTGTGCACACACACACACACACACACACACACAAACAAACAAAAAACATACCGATGTGCGTGTGTTCAATAAAAAGAAACTTTACCGAGACCTATAGGTCTACTTACCATTTGTAAGTTTTAACATCTGGCATTTAATGGCATTTGGCTAATTATAATCAACTTATGTTTCGTACTTGTTGACATCACAGTGCTTATATTCTACCTGCCCTTAGCCCTTGTTGACATTACCGTACTCAATTTAGTTACCTTTTGTACTTGCTGACATTTAGCCACTTGTCGTCTAAGAGCTGGTATCTCGTAATTGACATTCCTCATCAACATCTGACCTGCTTCAGCTAAAAAAAGTTCAAAGTTCATCATAACAATATAATTCAGTGATATAAAGACTACAATGACAACAATTTATCTCTAGTTGTTTGAGACAACACAAAATAATTGCCAACTGAACAAATTCACCGTAAATATAGGTATTCATTCCCACAAAATAAGATATTTTACTGACACTATAAACACACACACACACACACACACACACATATATATATATATATATAAATAAAAAGAGCGTTATTATCAATCTAAAAGTACTGACAATCGAGGAATTTATTACTTCACACGACATCATAGTTTATTTATTATTTTGCCCATTAGTGCCTAGAGAATATTATAAATGATAAACTAATTATCACTGATTATTGTTATTCATGTTATTATCATATCTATTCATATTTATGAGTGATACAAGTGTATTAACAACATCATGTTTAATTGTTTCTTATTTTCTTTAATTATTATCATTCATTAAATAGGGAAAAAAAGTCCACATATAATTGGAAGCTGTCCGACTAATCTCCATTTTATCATCTGTCACGGGAGTATAAAGAATTCTATCTCTTTGAGGACATCTTTTTCTTTCTCAAACAATGTCATTTACTCAAAAACAGCCATCCAAACCTGTAAGTGGACTCGAAATGTGAAAGCGTTGTTTTACTGCCATTTTTGTGCAACTGGTACACCATGCAAAGTTAATGAGGTATATTAAAAGATGAGCCGGGATTTAAATTACGGTGCTAGAGCTATGTGGCCAATTACGTTACCAGTTTAACAGGGGAGATATTTTACTAATGGGACTTAAACTGGGGTTTGTTTTGTTGTTCGGGGAGAATCCCCAGACTGTCACTTATTCGGCACAGCCTCTATGTTGGAGTGGTTGAGAAACCTCCTCCCCCACCACCACTCACAGGGGAGCAGTACGGAAAGATGGGAGCTGAAATACCCTGAGGGTGGTCACAGCCAGAGTGTTTTACGTCCTCAGGGGGTTTTTAACGTTCCCCTTTATTTTAAATAATTCAGGGGAGAGGGCAGCAACATTTATCGTGGTCATCCACCCACGATGTTGTGAGCCGAGAAATTAATCCCTGGAAAAGTTTCGACCTCTTATGGTGTTCGAACCTGTGACCGTTGGCACCAAGCGCCGGGTGCTTAACCGCTAGGCCACCGGAGCTCACTGACCTTAAACTGGGGGATGTTTGCAAATCTATAAATAGTCCAAGTTATCAAACCTTTGTCTGTTATGGATTGTTATTTGTATACATCATTATGATACTGTACCCAAATAAATGCCATCCTTTTCATAGCATTTTATGATATCCAACCAATCCTGAAATACAATTTATTAAAAATAATTAACACTGTTGAACACATCACTAGTAGAGAACAAAATGACATGGGTCAATATTCTGCATCAGAACAACAATGTTTACAAACGTATATGATATTATCAAAATATAAAACAGAATGAAATGTGTCATGAGAACTATGATTCAATATATATAATTAACAAAATTTAAAAATACATTAACATAACTATCAGAAATTATATATATATATATATATATATATGTGTGTGTGTGTGTGTGTTATAATGTTTTGACATAAAATAGAATATTCACTCAATATTCAGCAAACACTAATAATATTATATTTTCTTGTATGCATAAAAAATTACTGCTAATCAATAAATTTCCAAAAGAAGGAAACGAGTCAACTCTCCTTGTCAAATTTTTACAGCAACATCTAATTTTGAGAAAATCTGACTTAAAGGGACAGTTCACCCTCAGAAAATATTTTTAAATAGATAATGCTTAGAACAGTAACCAAAAATTCCACAATAATAATCACGAAATATACCTGATATCATAGATATAGGGAAATAATCCAAATTACTGGAGGGCCACCCTTACGGCTACAGCTGAAGCCAGATTTGAAGGCGGGATAGGAGAAAACTGAAATGCTCTAACATCATATGGGCACTCTCTAGATTGACATGGATTATAGTTTCTCTTGAGCATTAATTTCTGAGCCATTTTGAATCATCTGCCCCCTGTCAGGTTCCTTCCGGTTCAAACTGATATGGTTGTATATCGTTCATGACGTAATCAGTGCATAGACAATAACTCATCTGTGGATGCTGCCATTTTGAAACCAGACAAAGTCTGGAAGTTTCTGAAGTCTGACTTCACTGTACCCAAGCTATTAGTATGATTCGGTACTAATAATGTAAACAGATATCAACTAAGCATAATTTTAGAACAAAAACTTATTCATGAATAATACAGTACACTTGACTCAAACAACCAAAGAGAACCATACAGTAAAACTATAGTAATCATAGTAGGTTATACCTAGAGGAAGATAAAGTCGTGAGGATACATCAGTCAGAGTATCTGTGACTTGATTCAATCTGCAGATGGCAACATGATCCTTGTGCTCTTTGATGTCAGATCACGAGACGTTTATCCTATGCGCTGTACATTCTGACGTTTGAGGAAGCTGTAATGGCTAACCCACCAGTAACTTGGAATATTTAATTTTATCTCTGATATTTTAGGTATCGTTTGCAAATAATATTGTCAGACTTGGGTTTACTTTTATAAACAATACACATCTGATTAATACTTTCTGAGAGTGAACCTTTCCTTAAATAGAAATAGGTTGGAACGGTAAATTTATGTCAAACAAATATAAATCTTACGAGGCAAGTTAGCAACTGATTGTTTTGTTTAACTTTAATACTGGTCACACTGCGGATGTAGGGGATAGAAGCAACTCCCCTGGGAAACATCCCATAAAGACAGGCATCACTGGGATTCAATCCCTGACCTAGAAGTTTGGTGCTCAATGTTTTACCTACTTGTCGTGGCTGTGGGTCAAGGGAATTTTGAAATATATTTTTCTGGGTGCAATTGATAGATGAAATATCTATCAATGCTGCCAGTTTAAGGATTATATTGTACTGTTTCTTTGCAATACTAAATCCCATCTTCTTATAATGACGGACTAAGTACAGTTTACGTCTCACCAGAACAATGCTGTTTGATGGTAAAGCGATGCCATGTAAACGAAATGACACAATATCATGTGATGGTGTAATGTCATGTCATGTGACTAACCTTCATTCTCTGTGATGAATACCAACCAAAAATATTCTTACTGCCATCATCTGTCTCTTTTAACAATAAAACAATCTTCAGACAGTGGAAATAATTAATATCTGAAAGATAACTATTTAATATAAACTGTGTGTGTATGTTGGTGTGTGCATCCACACACACACACACACACACTGAATTTAACAAATACTAGGTGAAGCCACATTTACACATCAGGTGTAGATAAATCTGAATATGTACATATTTTTCCATGATAACTGATAATCAGTAGGTTTTATGGTTTGACGTACAGGTTCCACGAAGTAATTCTGTTATTTCATTAACAGGTGGCATGTCCTGTATGGCTGTGTTAATCTTCTCACGGATGGCCAGCGCTCCTGCCTGCCATTGTAGCTGACAGTGTCTCCTATTTATGAGCCAATCTGTTAAAATTATAAATATTATTATCATTATTACAATATATTAGAACAACTATTGACATCTGTACACAATTATTTTTAAATCAAAGTAAAATTAATTCTAAAACTGTATGAAAAGTAACTGCATGAACCTGGTGTATATGTAATTGCCCGAAGTGTCTATTCACCATCATACAATTGTCCCATCTCGTAAATTTAAATTAGTACATTATTATAAAGGAAATTGGCAGAAGTACAATACTCATATTGTAGAGATTCCTACGATAAATACAAAATGAAATAAGCAAACAAAACGTAAAGATATTACACATGCCTACATAGAATAATAAAAACATACTTACCTAGAAGTTTATTATAATGTATATCAATAGGCAGGTCATCAGCACTCATTGCTCTTTTAATTATGTTTCTGAAATAGGAAGATCATTTCCTATTTTAGTGTGATACCATTTCCCTGTTGGATCTTGAATTGGCATAGAATGACGATATGGAATACTGTAGGTCCCGGCGGTTAAGCCGAGACTTTGTGTCAACATTTCGACCCCTATTTTGGGGTGTCAGCTTAATGGCCAGTGCTATTTCAGTGTCAAGAAATCCAGTCATCAGGAGAAGAAATTTCAGTGTGTTAGGAGCCGTCTACACTCTAGTCTCTATCTTAGTAGATCTAGCTAGATGCAAACGGACATCAATCGCCATTTTGATTTAAACTCATGCAGTCATGGAGTGAGAATAGAAGTGAAACAAGTTGATGATGATTATACGCGGCTTTATAATGAAAATCAATGTTTACATGTAGAATTATCTGATTTTGGTAATGATGGATAAACGTCGTTTGACTTAGTAGCGCATTTCACGACTTTCAATTTGAAGGCACCGCCGGTAACAAGACAACTCGTACCCAAGACATCCTGTACTGAAGAGCGTCGTATCGCATTCGTTTGGTGGCATATACATTAGGGTGCCCCCAATATACATATTTATAATAATAATGGGATAATTACTGATTTTTTAATTTATTTTCAATAGAGAGTTATAGTTACTAACTGACAGCATTAACTGATAATATACATTGTCATGGACTTCATATTACAACGACTTCATATTACATCGACTTCATATTATGCTGACTTCATATTACATGGACTTCATATTACATGGACTTCATATTACATGGACTTCATATTACATGGACTTCATATTACATGGACTTCATATTACATGGACTTCATATTACATGGACTTCCTATTACGCTGACTTCATATTATGCTGACTTCATATTACATGGACTTCATATTACATGGACTTCATATTACATGGACTTCATATTACATGGACTTCATATTACATGGACTTCATATTACATCGACTTCATATTACATCGACTTCATATTACAATGACTTCATATTACATCGACTTCCTATTACGCTGACTTCATATTACATCGACTTCATATTACATGGACTTCATATTACATGGACTTCATATTACATCGACTTCATATTACATCGACTTCATATTACAACGACTTCATATTACATCGACTTCATATTACAACGACTTCATATTACATCGACTTCATATTACATCGACTTCATATTATGCTGACTTCATATTACATGGACTTCATATTACATGGACTTCATATTACATGGACTTCATATTACATGGACTTCATATTACATGGACTTCATATTACATGGACTTCATATTACATGGACTTCATATTACAACGACTTCATATTACAACGACTTTATATTATGCTGACTTCATATTACATGGACTTCATATTACATGGACTTCATATTACATGGACTTCATATTACATCGACTTCATATTACAACGACTTCATATTACATGGACTTCATATTACATCGACTTCATATTACATCGACTTCATATTACATCGACTTCATATTACATCAACTTCATATTACATCGACTTCATATTACAACGACTTCATATTACAACGACTTCATATTACAACGACTTCATATTACATCGTCATTGACTTTACATACGGTTCACTGAATGTTTAATCACGCTGTTAATTTAAGTTTGCAGTGCTACATATGCGCTAGCAGTTTGCGTAAACGTTCGTTATAATATGCCTTGATCTATTAACAGCATAGAAAATGCATTGGTATGAATAATGAATTATGAAAACAAAATTATTTTATGCGTTCAAAATTCCACCTGGAAATACTGCAGGTCGGCTTATTGGATGGTACTACCATAAATTATGATATATTAGGCCTAAAAACCGTCCTCGGCTTAATGGCTGAGACTTACGGTGATGCTCGTCTTATGAGACCCAGACGATCAACAGTGCATTCCTGTTCTAGATCTTTGGGCCTGGACAATTAAAGATTATTTTAGTCAATAATTCTAAGGCACAGCTGAAGAAATTGGTTCTCTGTGGCTACACACAATAGCATTATATATGTGTACCATTGGAAGTGCCTGTCATAAATGGCTATTCATAATTCACATTCAGAGAAGAGCTACAAGAATGTTTGGGGTATTTCTTTCATTTCATAATCTACACTCATGAAGCAGGGATAATACACAAAAGTGTGATCATAATTTACAATCATTAACGAGGGGATAATACACAAAAGTGTGATAATAATTTACATTCAGAAGAGGGGATAATACACAAAAGTGTGATCATAATTTACAATCAAGAATGAGGGGATAATACACAAAAGTGTTATCATAATTTACAATCATGAAGCGGGGATAATACACAAAGGTGTGATCATAATTTACAATCATGAACGAGGGGATAATACACAAAAGTGTTATCATAATTTACAATCATGAAGCGGGATAATACACAAAATTGTAAACACCTATTTCCAGTGTAGTCCCTTTTAATGAGTGACTGTTCAGATCTCTCCCACCACTCACAGAGGAATAGTACAGAAAGATGGAACTGAAATATCAAACGATGATCACTGGTAGAATTATTACATCATCTGGGGATATTAACACCACCTCCTCTTATTAAATTAATTCAGTGGAGACGGCTGCACCATTAATCAGGAATGAGAGTGGCCTTAAGAAAAGAAACCCTGAAAAGTAGGAAAGGAGTTTCCTACAAAAAATTTAAATCCACAAATTAATTTACCATTTTTACAACGTTAACACTTACATGTGGTGTTACCAATATACTGGAACCCAAATAATCCAGATTGGTTTGTTTTTCGGGGAGAATCCCCAGGCTGTCGCTTATTGAGCACAGTCTCTATGTTGGAGTGGTTAAGAAATCACCCCTCCCACCACTCAGAGGGGAGCAGTATATAAAGATGGAGCTAAAATACCCTGAGGATGGTCACTGCCAGAGTGTTTTACGTCCTCATGGGGTCTTTAACGTCACCCCCTTTATTTTTAATAATTCAGTGGAGACGGCAGCAATCCAGAACTTTGGTTCCTTATATAGATATATCAGATACACACACTGACCTGTGGCACCCCAAGTAAGCGTTTAACCAATTAAATGGTCAGGATGCTGTGGGCTCCGCTCACAACACTGTGACAATACCACATAGCATACCTTTAATCTATATAGAGATGTTGCTATTTAGGAATTAAATAATTAATCAACTCACTGGCAATGCCAATCTGAAGCAAAAACTGCCCCTCCTCTCCGAAAACTGTGACTATTATAGCCTATCCCCAGAACCAACTGTCTTACCATATGCCAGTGGTTTAGTACCCAGCAGGGTTGTGAAAGTAAATACAGGATCTGACCCCTGCTGGGCAGAACTAAGCAAAAACATGTTTCAAGTCTCCTACTGGACAGTGGAATATAAACACATCTTTGATGATTACAAAATATACTGTTACATGGGGATACACCCAAGACTATGACCAACACTTGATATAATCAAATATCTATTTAGCTAAAAGTGCCTTGGGGTTAAGCTTTTGCAATTTTTTACCAGGTGAAGACTTACATGTGGTGTTACCAATATACTGGAACCAAATTAATCCAGAACTTTGGTTCCTTATATATATATATATATATATATATATATATATGTCAGATATGCACTCTGACTGTGACACCCCATGTGAGCATTTAACCAATTAAAATGGTCTGAATACAGTGGACTCACCCCACAACACTATGACACCACCACAAAGCACACCTGTAATCTATATAGAGATATTGCTATTTAGGAATTTACCCTGTTCAATGTTTAGAATGGGCCAAAAACAATTCCACAACTTAATTTACCATTTAATTTTTTTAATTCAGAAATATTTCTTCCCTGGCAATCCTATTTGGAATATAAACTACTTGAAGTACGCATTCCAAGTAGGTACTCAGAGTACCTACTCATGGTAAAAAGTATTAGGCAAAAAGAGTCGGGAAAAAATGGAATTGATAAATTTGATGTAGAATTGACCAAATGGAATTGAGTGGAATTGGAGTTGACAAAATGGAATTGATCCCATGTCTGGAACTTAGCCACAATCAACTGCGGGTAAAAGGGTTAAATTTTTTTTTTTTGCATTATTAGGACAATCTGAGACCAGTTTGACACACTCCTCGTTTAACATTATTTTCAGCTGTGAAAAAACACAAAAATCCGGTAAAAACTGGAAAATTCTCATCCCATGACATTTAATGTGGTTAGTCACACAATTTAATTTCACAAGGTTTATTCAACATTATTCACATGTGTCAATAATCAAATAATTATATTTCCCTATCTGCAGTGGCTAAAGAGGAAAATGCACCCATTTATTTAATTACTACAATGACCACTAGATAGCAGCACTGCCAACCCACTGTGGATCGCAGTTTGAGAAATATATGCAAATACTCTCTGTTACTTGCCTGGCAGGCATCTTCTGAACAATGGTGTTTGATTAAGCTGGCTCTGAAACACTGAGGCACCTACCATGTCACAGTTAGAAGCCCAGCTCCCTGGTATGACATCTGACAGTTATAATTTGAATTTGATCATTTTCAAATTACAAACAGACATAACTGACCAACTTGAGATACTGTTTACACAGAGATCAAAGCAATATGCTAATTAGGTAGAAATACAAACCCATAGGCAATTATATTAAATTCTGTTAATCATCTGGCATGAAGTTTTAAGCAGGAGGTGGAAGTCTGTGTTTATGAAGTCGCATAACTGTAAGATCTTGAGATTGTCTATAGAGTTGGTCCTAAATTTGAACTAATTTCCTGGTGTCAGCGAACAAGATGATTTGCATTAAAAATAGATAAAATAATAATAACGACAAACTTCTATTGCGCCAAGATCCTAGAAAAGAATGGAGCTCAGTGGCGCAGCTAGTATGGGTGTTGAGCAAACTCATAGTCCGGGTATGATGCAAAGTTCACCAATAAACGATTCGAAGGAGTGGAAACTTAGGAGGGATATGCAAGACTGAAAAGGTGAGTTCTCAGATGATGATGGAAACAAACGATGCTATTTGATGGCTTAGTGTGTTCAGAGAGTGAATTCCAAATAGTAGGGACAGCAACTGAAAAAGGATGAGTCCCAGTATGAGTTTTAACCCTGGTAACAGGCAACAAGCGAAAACCAGATGAACAGGGCCTATTGGGCTTGGGTGCTAGAAAAAGCGTGGAAAACAGATAGGCAATCAGTTTCTGTATCTTGAAACAAATACAAGGTCAGTGAGTTCAAGCACTATGACACAAGGATCTTGGTATTTAAAAAGGCATTCTTACCACAAACAGCATGAGTCAAATGTTATATTTAACATGAATCTAGAAGATGGCCAAACAGTTAACATATCGGGGTAAACTCGGATTAATAATAATAATAATAATGTATATTTAATAAAGCGCCCTTACTAGCAGGAGCCATTCAAAGGCGCTGTACAAATAATATGTAATATAATAATACCCCAAATAATATATCTGTAAAACCAGTAATGATTTAAAAGATAATAATTATTTATTTGTGAAAACGACCTTAAATAAATGTGTTTTAGAAGAGATTTAAAATTTCCAAGAGACGACGCATTTCTAATATTTGCCAGCAACTTATTCCACAAAGTGGGGGCTGCAACACTAAATGCACAGTCACCATATGACTTGAGCCGAGACACTGGCACCTGCAATAATATCTGACTGGATGACCTGAGATTATATAAGTAGAATGACACAAAAAATTATTTGAAAGAGTTTCAACCTGTACGCGTTCAAGACACGTCAACTCGCGCAGAACTAGAACAGAATAGGTTATTACTTCAAACAGATGAATCATTTAGAGAAATAAAACACACATTTATGAACACAAATGATCAAAGGGAAGATTTATCTGTATATAACTCATTAGTTATGTACACCTAATAAAATAATCCAATTTATTAATATGTCTCATTTCCTATCTGACAATTGTAATATTACAAGAGACAACTGATACTGAAAATAACAGTCTTCAAGATTTCAATATCTATATGGCAAATAGTAATTTGTGATTGTACTGTCGTGTCTTCTTAATATTCTATGAATTTACAGGATAATCAATTAACATTTTCAACATAATATTCCTGGATGGTGGGCCATCTCAGTGTCACTAAGAGTATAATCTAAAAAGCCATACGTTTATTTATGACAGCAGGGTCCACCCCCGTTTTATATGACTAGAAGGCTTCAAAATAAACAAGATTCAATTATTTTTATATGACTACAAGGCTTCAAAATAAACAAGATTCAATTATTTTTATATGACTACAAGGCTTCAAAATAAACAAGATTCAATTATTTTTATATGACTACAAGGCTTCAAAATAAACAAGATTCAATTATTTTTAGTAAATTATCGACTGATTGTCCTTACGATGCATCTTGATTAGTCGACAAAACTGACATCAAACATAATATGAAGTAATCACATAACATAGTTTTTAATTACCAACTCGTTAGCCAAAAAAGTGGGAAATATTACGGCATTCCCTTAAGATGATAATCTTGCAGTGTAATCATGATTTTTAAACTTTCACAATTTCCCGAAGAAGGTTTTCATAAAATTTTCTTTTGCCCTGCATGCTATGAATTCAATTAAATTATATTTTAACTTTTCCTTGCAAACCTCAAACTATATCTATTGAATAGGGGAGTTGATGAGTGGATTATATGGTGTTGGGAAAAAGATGGGAAAAATTAAAATATGGGTTTTGGGTTTAAAAAAACGAAATAAACAAACTTTTGGACATTTACAATATGAACCCGGATTACATATCTTATATTAAACTTTATTAAAGGGTTACTGCAAATAGACCTTATTTTGAAATTTTTGTTTTGTTTAAATTTCCAACAACAACAAAAAATAAAATTCATATTTTTAAACAAATATTTTTTTTAATGCAGAATGGAATTTTTAATAGTAATGAACCAATATACATTATAATAAATACACAACGTTTATGATATACTGACAGCAAGGAGTAACACTCTTTTATGGCTTGTAATTTGGGATTCTATCTATGGATGTGGATTTGTTAACAACGTTGACTGACACACCCATGTTAATAACATGGGTGTGTCAGTCAGATTTTATTATATTCATGATAGGAACTTTTATGCTATTCATTAAGTATGTCACAGAGAAAGTGATATTTTTAAAATATAAAATTTTCTTTGCCCTGACGATGCTATGATTACAATGTAGGGAAGACCTATTTATGACACCTTTTCCTTGCATCCCTCCTCTGTATCTATTCAGAATAGGTCAGTTGAGCTGAGTTGAGTCCCTCAGTCCTGGTGACCTCTGAGACATATAGCTATGGGGAAACATATCTCAGAAATATGGGTATAAATTCGGTTTAAACATACAACTGAAGTATCAAAGTTCAATTATAAATTTACAAGTATGAATCCTGCATATTACATATACTGTACATATTATCTTTATTAAATGGATTACTGCAAATAAAATTATGTTTGCAATTGTTGTTTTGTTTAATTTCCAACAACATTATTAAAAGCTAAACTCCCAACGTTGTAAATAAATGCATTCGTATTTGAAAAGCAGTTGTGTGACCCATAAACATGACATCCAAAACAACGTTTTTGATAGCAAAAATGGGTTTTATTGAATAAATCATATTTGTAAATTAGTGCTGGAGATACAATCAGGACCGGAAAAAATTGGTAGCGCAAACATGTTTTATGGACATCTTGATTTAAAAAAAAAGAAATTGAACAATAGACCGATCAGGCAGGCGAAATGCGTTGCATCAGTTACCAACTGCGGCCTAGTTACCAACTGCAGCCTCTGGTTAGAAACAGCTATGGCACCCTCTGTTAATAGGGGATGGCAACTTTTCACTAATGGTAAATACTGGAAATCTTTCAGCAAATTATTTCATATTACAGGGAGACTGAGCCTAGTATTTCAGTTGAACGATTCTGTGTTTCCAAGGATTTATCACAATACTTATCACGTTATACCTTAATGATTGAGCGGACCGTTTTTTGCAGATGAACAACAGACCTAAGCCTCAAGATATAACACAATGATTGAGCCGACCAATCTTTCCAGATGAATGACACAGCTAAGCATTATCGTAGGTCCCGGCCATTAAGCCGAGACTTTGTGTCAATATTTTGACCCTTATTTTTTTTTGGGGGGGGGTCGGCTTAATGGCGGTGCTATTTCAGTGTCAAGAAATCCAGTCATCAGGAGAATAAATTCAGTGTGTTAGCAGCCATCTAGATCTGGAGTCTAGTCTAGATGCAAACTGACATCAATCGTCATTTTGATTTAAACTCATGCAGTGAAAATAAAAGCATATCTGAAGGGTGTTTCATCTTTGACATCGCTTCATTACCTTTGCAGGTCGCTCGGCCCATTTAGCCTACCATGTACAAAAAAGTGTATGTAAAACATAAATCTTCATCACCATCATCACAACAACATTTGCAGATAATGACTGTGAGGGCTGGCACCAGCGACTGAACACAAAAACCCACTGACACAACTTGCCATTCTACCGGCTAGTTAACTTGCTCCACTAAGGGGACAGCTTAGTGGGTGTGGAAGCACTGTTGATTGTCGACGCAAAATTGAAGGAAGTGCAATGCATAAAATATACAAATCAGCAAATATAGATCTTCGCAAGGTGAACAAAACCGAGGGCGAATAGTCCAGTTCCCACCTGTAGTTAGATCTAGAGTATAGATCTACTGTATTATGTGTATAGATCTAGATTCTAGTGACAATGTAACTTATAGTTATTATGTTATACGTAACTCGTAAGTTATACACTAGTAAGTAGGTCTAATCATGTAACTGTTAAAGATATAGCCTTAATCTAGATTAGATGATAAATCCTAGATCTAGAATCTATCATCTAGTCTAGACTAATTTACTTAAATTAAACTTGAGTCTTGACCAGTTGAAGTTCCTAGATCATCTACTGATCTAGGAACTTCAACTGGTCAAATTTAATTTAAGTAAATGAATCTTGACAACATAAAGACGTCACATAGTATGATAGTACTTACTACATAAAAGAAACAAACAGCTGTTATTATGTGACAAAATATAACAATGATATCAATAAACAGCTGTTTTCCTATCCCAAATGGCAAATCAACACATTTTACGGTCTATGCCACATGTTTATGTTTCGATCATAATAAATGAAATATATTATCCGATAACTGTATTGTCTTCTTTGAATGTGGGGGGGATATATCATCCACTAATAAAAGGATCCAGCTTGATCATCTTATATCCTAGTGAGCTCCGGTGGCCTAGCGGTTAAGCACCAGGCACTTGGTGCCAACGGTCACAGGTTCGAACCCCGTAAGAGGTCGAAACTGTTCCAGGGATTAATTTCTCGGCTCACAACATCGTGGGTGGCTGACCACGTTAAATGGCGCTGCCGTCTCCACTGAATTATTTAAAATAAAGGGGGACGTTAAAACCCCCCTGAGGACGTAAAACACTCTGACAGTGACCACCCTCAGGGTATTTCGGCTCCATCTTTCCGTACTGCTCCCCTGTGAGTGGTGGGGGAGGAGTTTCTCAACCACTCGAACATAGACGCTGTGCCGAATAAGCGACAGCCCGGGGATTCTCACCGAACAACAAAAAAAAAAACGTCTTATATCCCTTTATGATGAGCCTTACATTCAGTGGGATATGTGCATGCCTGAACAAATATATGCAGAGATCCCTTTTATTAAGTGACTGAAGCACCCCTTACTCCTGCACTATCATAGGAAAGTAAATCGAGTGTTTTTCATTTCCACTGGTAATCAAAATTTATCATGTCCCATTTAAATCCATAGTCATTGATTGATTGATTTTGATTCACTTTCTTTCGTTTCATGATCATTGATCATGAAACAGGGGTAGGACTTGAAGGCGTAAACACTTTTTTTCCAGTGAGACGGCTCGATCCGCCATCTAACTTGATCATCCACCCGCAATATTGTGAGCCAATAATTTAATATCTGGGAATTTCTCAACCCCTTTATATGCTCGAATCTGTGATCCTTGGCCTTTACACTAATCATTTTTGTACTAACCAAGTACAACTTGAATAGCCAAATATATGGAAAATGCTTCCCCTCTCTCTCTCTCTCTCTCTCTCTCTCTCTCTCTACTATATATATATATATATATATATATATGTATATATATAATATATATAACACACACACACACACACAAACACACACACACACACACACACACACACACACACACACACATATATAATATATATATATATATATTTTATATATATATATATATATATATATATATATATATATATAATACTGTAATAATACAATGTATATATGTTTTATACTATAAACCATATACATCTATAAACTTTATAGATGTATGGGTTAAAAGGTATATATGTTTAAAAATGGATGTTTTTATTTATAGATATAAAAGTTGATGGATGTATATAGGACTTATAGAATTTGTGCCAGGCAGGAAGTAGCGAGAAAATATATGTATATATGTTTCAGCATTAAAAGTGCCCTGATTAATCATCCATATGTTGTATCCACGTTTGATGATTCTTTGAGTTGGCTTATGATACTGCTACGTAAACCTGACTGTTTGTTCCTCTGATGGAGTGACGGGTTACACAAATATGAAATACTAATGTATAAATTTCTGTATTTATATGTGTTTATGTAGATACAAATACTTTTATTTAACGTCAGTGTTTAGAACAGATTTAACGTTAGTCAGAGGCTAATATTGCTGATACGATGATGACTACGTATAAATCAGTGCGATAACATATATAGCTCTTCGGCACACGCATTTCAGTTTTAAATAAGCGACACACACACACACACACACACAATGATGTGTTGTCCAGGTGGTGTGTGCTGTTGTGTTATCCTGACTCACTCCCTCGTTCTAAGAATATAACAGATGATCGGTTAAGTTATTTGTAGTGAGACATTATGGGAATTATTGAAATATAGTCGTGAGAAAGATGACATTAGCGGGTGCAACGAAAGTTTGTTTGGTTTGTGCTC
Organism: Paralvinella palmiformis; assembly: GCA_025642065.1. Classification (NCBI taxonomy): domain Eukaryota; kingdom Metazoa; phylum Annelida; class Polychaeta; order Terebellida; family Alvinellidae; genus Paralvinella; species Paralvinella palmiformis. Next base: position 254,147 of record JAODUP010000919.1, read on the forward strand.
GTGTTCAGGTAAATACGAGAAATAAATAAATGTACTTGTTGGTGGATATCATGCACCAGCCATGACCCGTATATACCGATAGCATAAACCAAATGTGAATAGTGTATAACATGTGTTAGCCCGTAATATCGCCCATCCAGCGAATGAATGTGATAAGTCTAGATATAGAATCTAGATGATAGATCTACCTATATTTGACATCTAGCCTCTAGGCCTAAGACTAAGCTGAGTAGATCACAATCCTTAAAATAAATCGTTAACTTATTAAATTAAGCCCTTACAATAAAATAATAACTACACAGAAAAATGGTCTTCGACTTTGTGAGTGTGACTGTGTTTGTAATAATATTACAGATACTCGCTGTAACTCACGGTATCCTTGTCAGATACTACTTGTAGCAAATACATTTCCTTTACAGCCATCCTTAACTATTTTACTGAATTTAGATTTTTTATTATTTAGCTCCCTAACTTAACTAGCAATTATCCGGTCAGTGGCTAGCCAGTCTGTTTTTAAATGCGTTTAGAGTTGGTGCAGTCACAGCTCCTTCGGGGAGTCCATTCCAGTCTGGTCAGTCCTGTCTGAATGTTGTCCTGTGCTTTGATTTCTTTAGCTTTGGGCTATGCCCTCATGCCCCCCCCCCCCCATCAACTAGTTTGTGTATTGAGTTTTCAGGAATGTCTTCAAGGGCATGGATTATCTCTTTTTCTGTACACCAGACTCGGGAGCTTGAGATTTCTCAATCTCCGTAGGGGAGATCTCTAATCCCAGGTACAACCTTAGTAGATTGCCATTATACTTGAACTAAACTGTTCAAGTTGTGTATACAGTTCCATTTTACATGGAGAATAATATTAATGGTTAGACTTCTGTGTGATTCTTAAATGGAGGGTGACAGATGGAACTTGAAAAATTAATACCACTCGTCCAAATCAGTTTTGCTCTCCTATCAACTGGCATCAGTTTAGGTAAATTACATGGTACAACTTTATTTCATGGGATTTGGGAACTCTCAGATGTAGAACTTAGAGTGGCTGAATATATCATTAAGATTAATTTGACAATATTATAAATAAACTTACGGGATTTATGTAAATACTTTAAGACCAACATTTGGCAAAATAGTAATACCCTTTTTCATATTACTTAATTCACGTCTAAGTCTTCTTTAGTTGCTTTTATCTTCAAAAGAAATGACAACAGACCTTTCACTAGACAAAATAATTTCCAGGCAAGAGTTGTATTATTTTGATGCAGTTTTCTAATATATCATTTTTTTAATGTGAAATCTGTCCAATGCTTGAGCTTTATAGTTTTTATTGTAGGAAAAATAATAGAAGGGTTTTGGTTGGTTCCTTAATTAAAGGAGATCTTTATGAACATTCCAGTGTTATTGTTTTCTAATCCATATGTTGCATAATGTGTTGTTCAATTAATTATACAGTTGGGATCCATTATACTGCGGTCTGTTATAACATTAAATTGGATATAACACAGTCAGACCTTGGACCCCGAATAAATGCATTTTCACAGTTTTTATTCACACATTCAAAAACATGGCCAACATCCACAACATAACCATGCGTATATTTATTGAGCACAAACTTAATTTTACACAACCATAGCTCAATCAACCATACAATGAACCCAATCACAACTCTCAATTATTGTTTGACTCCACCCATGAAATAAGTTTGATCCTAATTGTAATAAATAAAACATACACAATAGCTGTGAATTAACAAGCATATTTTGTGTATAAAAGACATCTGTTATGATCATATTGTATCAGTTCTCAAATGCTATTCTTTGTGCACAACACTACTTCAAAATGCCAAAAAGAAAATCATACAGTGTTTAAGAGGAACTGGAGGCTATTTACACGTGTGTTCTTCTATAAAATTGTTCAATAAAATATGTTTTCAAACACAAAAAAAAATCACAGATGCTTATTTGCACAATAGCAACTATAAAAGTTCATTTATTGGTTCATAAAGTTGCTACCTTCATCTCTAAAACATGCACTAATTCTGGCAGATGAATATCACCAATCCAAGATGGCTGCTACTTTTTGCCCAATATTGCAGAAACATTTTATTTTCCACACAGACACTGAGGTAACATCTATGTTTAAGCCAACAAATGATTAAACAATTATTAGGAACATTTATGAAATAAACAGTTGTGTGTACTCTTAAAGGATGGTGCAAAACTAGTTGAATACATGCACTCCCTATAAATACTCACCCCGTCTCGCTTTGCAGTCCACCTATAACATGATCGACAGGTTGTGGCTCCCAACAACCATGTTATAGCAGAGCTTGACTGTACTTGTCATAAATATATTATACTAAAACACAGATTATCAGGGGAAGTATATGAATTATAATGTAATGAAAGGAGAGTTATGATAAACAAGAATGTCAAAAGTAAGCTGCCACCATTTTTAATTTTCCAGGAATGGTCTTAGTATAGATACTTAATAGATGTGATATAATTTATTTCATATTATGATATAAAAAAGTAGAACCCATCTTGTGAAAAATACTTTAAACAATGGTTGATAAATATTAACTCTGATCTGCCTATCACATTTCGGGTTTACCATAATGTCTTATTTCAAACTTTGTCAAAGCTACTGTGCTGAGGTTCACTATTTGTTGCCTGACTTAAAGAATTCTGCAAAGAAATAAGACAACTTTAGGTTTAAAAAAGTGTATCCTGTGCATTTATTATGAATACCGGTAATTCATTAGATCAGATATTGTTTCCATATATACTCATGTGTACAGTGAGGAAATAAGCCTGTGATCAGATTTATATACTTATACACGAGAAGCACATAAAGACAAAATGTACTGTTAAGATTTATTTATCAATAAACCAATTCAGCACGGGCAAAAATGGAAGTAATGTACACCAGTGGCTGTGTACACACTAACATATCCTACTTCACAGAACATTGCCACCGTCACAATTATATCACATGTCATAATTCGTATATAACCACAGGGGGCGCATCCGTGGTCTAGCGGTAGCGTGTTGGACAGATCACTCACTACCTTTGGAAGTCGCTCGGCCCATTTAGCCTACCGTGTGCACAGAAGTGGCCGTAAAACATCAATCAGCATCATCGTATATAACCACAGACTTCGTGAACCATTCCGATACAAATTGATCACAAGTCCATTCTGCACCTGATTAATGTATAGCAAAATCCTACCTCTCATTAGCTATGTGTGGACTTGGACTAATTATGAGCTCCTAATGATTTGCATTGATGTATGAAAATTTTAATTACAATATTTTATAATTATTTTGTTATGGACAGGAAAATTAGCATTTTATCGGGGAAAATTTGTCTCTGTGATAGATGATGGGTTGTCTCTCAACAGATGCAGGGATTTAGTTTCCTTTGAAGCAACCAAAACACAGTTTGCATTATAATATACATGATGAGTCCTTCTCAAACATTGTTATTTGCCCATTTTTGGTTGAAAGGCTGTTGGATTTCAGGCTAGAGGTACACCATTTTCTCCCACATATAACCATCCTGGCTTTCTGAAAATGCTCTTAAATGATAGGTAGAGGTTGAAAACACGGATAAAGACACTAAGGTTGTTATTATAGGTTGACAAATGGCAAAGTTATGTTTATTTCTGATTTTCACTGACGACACATTGCTTAAAGGGGTACGAGTGCCCTATATTACCATATAAGGAGTTGCCCAAGATGTTTGAAAAATGCGTCTAATGTAAGATAGACCATTAAAACATGGATGAAGATACTATTTATGCTCATTTATAATATACATTGACAGTGTTATGCCAATTTCTAGATTGCATGAAATCGTCATCAAAATTAAATGGTCAAAATATTAAAACTCATTTCATTATAATTTTCGTATGATATTCAGTAGATCCTAGGCTTTCAGCAAAACATAACTATATATACATACATGAGGCCATCTTATACATGATTGTATGTGATAGATTTTGTATTTCAGTTGAACAATGGGTACATATGGAGAATGGCCCCAGTAACACTGGCTCTGGCAGGGCAGGTGAGAACTATTACTGCAAAACATTGGGCCCCAAAATGGAGAAAACTTAGAGCACAGAAGACAAAGAAGGTAAGCCCGTCTCATCTGTCAGTCAGGAATTCATTGTTAAAATGGGGGTATTAAATGCTAAAGGTGATGTATTTATTTTGAGGTATAACACTACCCTAAGGGCCTAACTATAATAATCCTTTTGTAACGTGATACAATTAGTCCAGTAAATATTTTGGTCATAAATCAGTATTATAAGTGCACTATTTGATTTGACAATAAGTAACACTTGAGCTGCAGAGTGCAGTAGTTGTCTTGGTATAAAACAGTACAGCAACACTAACAGTACCAGCTGACATTAAATTATTGTAATTAGGATAAACTTTGATGCCGATAGAAAAACTTGCAGGGATAGGCCAATCTAGTAGTCCAACTGTTAGGGGATTGTGCTTCAGATTTCCAGATTGTGGTGTCAGTAATCCAATTCAGACTTACGTTTGTGGGAAATGTTCACCATAGAGAGTTGCTTTTCAGCAATATGTCACAGTTGTAACCAGCTCCAAGGTTAAATAACTCAACTCTCAGATATAAAAAACTCCAATCACCAGCCCTTCCCTCTCTTGCATTGTTGGGATACTTTCCAGGGTTGGGTTTTTTACTGTAAAAAGCAATTTTTTACATTACACTACAAAATACTGTAAAAGTATAAAATATAAGTATAAGCCAATTCTATTAGTCTTAGTTGATATATTGTTCAACACATTTTTGTGATAGTGTTTTTCACATACATTAATTTTTATTAACACACTGCTCAATTCCTGCCTCTGAGAATCCTATAGTAGAATACCAGTTTAAAAGCTTTGCTCTTACCTAGACGATTGCGCACTTTAGTGTGAATATTTTTTCCCAAAGTTGGAAAATATTCTCTCAGTTGGTGCTGATGAAGAGTATTACTCTGACCATCTTTGGCTACAAAAAATTTCTCATTTCGTTTTAGACACGTATTTTTTCTTAGCATTGAATGATGCTATTGTTTGTATATCAAACATGGGGTCAGATTTATCAATTCCAATTCCACTTTTTACATACTACTTTTTCCCATGAGTAGGTACTCCCGAATACCTACTTCGAGTAGTTTATATTCCAACTAGGATGGTCATGGAAGAAATATTTCTGAATGAAAAACTTAAATGGTAAATTAATTTGTGGATTTAATTTTTTTGTAGGAAACTTCAATTCCAATTCAAAATTTATCAATTCCATTTTTTTTTAAATTCAGGAATGGGAATTGACCCCATGTACGTTGTATATATTGATTGATTCCAGTCTTATCTTCTTCATTATAACATCAGCCATTATCTATTTATTGCGACAGTTTGACTTGCCCGATTATCAGAAGCTGAAGCGAGATGCCAACATGACGATCGACCAGCAGCGGGAACATTACAAGAAAGAAGGAATAGAGCCTCCGAGACGACACCAAGAAAGAGATACACTAATAACATCAACAAGTACTGTAACTCTTATGGTCTTTATTGTTGTTCCTATTATAATATTAATTAATAATAATTCTGTAATCAGCCGACGGTTTGTAAATATTGAAGTTTAGATGCAATTTCACATTCATTCAAATTGATTCGTACAGCCATCCTTTATTCAAATTAGGATTTTCCCCCATTTGATATTTGAATATCCCAATACTTTCCAGTAATTTAGTTGCATATTGGTGTTACCGTATATACTAGCGTATAAGTTGATTTTTTTGGTTTGTTTATTTGTATTAGTTATAACATCAAAGCCAAATCGTGTGTGTGTCTCTCTCTCTATGTGTGTGTCTGTGTGTGTCACTGCCGGTGAAGAAATTGATAATGATATTCACTATGCACTTGCTGACACTATGAGTTTGAATGACTGGGTCAACTTTTTCCTGAATGACCACAATGATTCCGATTTCGAGGGATTTTAAGCCAATACTTGACCTCAACTTATACAGTGAGCATATGCCTGAGGAAAGAATTACAGGGTCAAAAATTATATACGCGAGTATATACAGTATATAGTATAAGGAATACGTTTAATACAGTTAGACTATTTACCGAAACATAGAAAATAAAGATCCATCAATATCTGGCTCAGAGGAGCATTTAACAAGCTATCAGGATATGATTTCCTGCTGAAAATGTCCAGATATAGAAAATTTGAGCCATGTGATGAATATTATGAGGTAAGGTGACCGAATGGAATAATATTTTCACTTGTCATATTATTGTTATAATTTTGGAGCATCTAACTCTATGATGTCTCTTTATATTTCAGACACTATATTTGAAAGTTACGTTCCACCAGAAGGAGACGGTGTGGCATCTTTAGTGTCTGGAGAGGTAGGCTATGAGTTAATCGATTAGAGAGGTGATCCCATTAGCCGCCTTCCCGGTCATTTCCGGTTTATCAGTAATGAAAGTAATGGGCTGACATCAGATGGTTGTTTTACCCACTGGCTTGCTTTACCCGTGTAGCTGTGCTTACTGTGGCTGGCTGCTTTAGGCAAGTGGCTGCCTTACGTGGCTGGCTGCTTTAGGCAAGTGGCTGCCTTACGTGGGTGGCTGCATTCGTAGACACACAGCACAGTAACAGAAAAGAAATGATCGGAATGCCAGAGTCAGTAAATGCTGTGTGTGATGTCGCACAGATCCTAATATCGGTCTCGTGTTCATGTCAACACGTGTACTTGAACCATTTGAGCCAGCCAGCCAAATATGCATTTAGATCGGTGATGAATTGGTGAGGATATGTCATGGAGGTGTTGGTTTGTGGGAAAACTTAGCCATTATTAAATACCATCTTCTGTACTATGGCACTAATTGAGTTTAATTGCGCAAACACATTTCAGCTGACGGTGTCACCAATTACAGTATATACTTGTGTATAAGTTGACCTGGCAGATAAGTCGAGGTAAATTTTTGACCCCATAATTCTTTCCTTGGGCATATGCTCACAGTATAAGTTGAGGGCAATTATTGGCTTAAAATCTGAATCATTGTCATCATTAGAGAAAAAGCTGACCCAGTCATTTCAAGCTCATGGTGTCAGCAAGTGCACCGTAAATATAATGGTATGAATATCAATTTCTTCACCGGCAGCGACACATACACACACATACAGATTTTTCGCTTTGATGTTATAACTAATATAAATAAATAAACTTGTCACACTAAACAAGCCTGATTGTAGAGTCCCATCAACTGACAAGTGTTATTAATTAATTGTTTCACAGCAAGTGGCGAGCAAGGTTTGTAATGTGAACAGTGATTTCTACATTATTGCTAATCATCTGGAGGTACCGGTAGTTAACAGCGCATGACTATCAAGTATTATCATATACAGACTGGCATGTTTGTGAGATCCAAATTACAGTTTGGTGAAAATGAATCTTAATTTATTGAATAAGGCTAGTAGGCAGAGAGATGTGATGATTTTGTTCCAACTATTGCTCACACAAACACGCCTGACTGTAACTTCAGTTGGCGAGTGTTATTAATTCATTGTTTCACAGCACATCTGGAGGTACTTGTAGGTAACAGCACTTGACTATCATGTTTGAGTAGGTATCAAGTGTGACGGATCCTTGCTAGGTTGTGTTATAATGTATTTTGCATTACACTTGGATTTATTCAGGTTTATATTTTTTTGAAAAGACTTTACATTTTGAAAATAAACCAAAACAGTCTTAATTGATAGCTGAAGAGACAACTAAAAGGGGTATACTGGATTTTCCAAATGAATACCATTACAAATGTTAAAATCTATCTTAAAGGACAACCTGTGTTTAAAAGCTGCTGAAGTTAGTATACCCTTGGTCTTACATGTTTATACAAAATTGGATACAGTGCATACAGAAACGTACCTAGATATGTATATATATATATATATATATATATATATATATAGTGTGTCCACATCTCCTTTATTTAAAAGAATCTCCATTATTTCATGATTCTGCTAGATCACATACTGAGGAGACCATTCACTAGACTTATCGTATGTTATTATATAATATAATACAATATCTTTTTAGAATCTTATAGATTGTGGACAGATTTCTTCAGGGCAAACCCTGAAATGCTGACTCTAGATGCAGTCAGAATTAATCTACGGTCACTTGTTTACAATTTATCCCCTCCTTGAACACATCGCTATGGCCGTGTTGCAGCCACAAATAAAGCTTACTGCTTTATCTCCTTTAATTTCATTTCAAGTCTGTGGACATAATATATATATATATGTGTATGTATATATATATATATATATATATATATATATATATATATATATATGCACGCACACACACAAGACTTGTAACACTTAATTAAGTTGAAATATATGTGTAAACAGACATTAAACAGTGGTCTATGTACCTCATTAATTTACTGATACATGGTTTCACAAGATTGGGTTTAAAGTATTGTTTTAATTAAAAAGAATTTTTTATCTGACCAGAGAGCAAAGCAGAGTGTTGTTGGCTTGGGGAAGAAAGGCAAGAGCTACCTGTCGATGAGAAAAATTAGGAAGTTTGAAGAATTTGACCCTGCACTGTTTGCAGAAGAATCTTTAGATATATATAAGGAATGTCACGAATTATTACAGGAGTAAGTTTATATGATGTTATACCAAGATCATATATATATATATATATATATATATACATACATTATGTGTGTTTGTGTTTTATAAAATATTATGGTCTTTCCTCTTTAAAAGCATTCTGAAAATTAATTTATAATTTATCCAGATAATGACTGAAGTATAGTTGTTATAATACGTTAAAGATGTATATCATTATTTATAATTGTATTTTGTTAAATACTTATGGAATGGGAGATTGAATAGAAAAATTTGCAATATGACATTAGTTATTCAGTGGTTCGTATGTTTTGTTTCTCCTTTCAGTTATCGTAAAAATGAGACCAGATTACATGAATTAGTAACAGAAAGAGCCTACCCTGTGAGTATATCTTTTGGTTGGAAGATTGTTTACAAATAAATTAGATTGCTGTTTTCTTTTCCATTAATAATTGTTGCTGTAGACTTTGACATCTGGATTTCGATCCCTGTGTTATCAGTGTCAATCATATATATATATATCATTCGCATACCTAATTTGTTTAATTACTTTATGATTAATTACATCTGTACCTGACATGGTGGGAATGTTTGAAGCCATTTGCTGCATTGCAAGTCTCCAGACCTGGGTTCAAATTCAATTAGTAGCTGTATTTGTGGGATGTTCCTCTTAGTAGTTGCCCCATAGCCATTTATCCTCAATGTGACTAGTGCCCACCCAAACATAGCATCTCTTACTTACTGTTATTTAGGACTACTGTGATTGTGCTCTTACTGGTCTTTTAAGCCAGGTTTTACAAAAAATAATATTCTGAGGGAATCTTCAAGTGCAGGTTGTCCTTTAAGTTTCTGGATAGTGATCTTCTTATTGACGTTTAGACATTATGTTACCATCAAGTTTTAATCCTTTGGATGAAGTTGGTCCATCTGCATCATCAGGGTTCAAAATTAATGCTTGCCCATTTGCCCAAGGCATAAGTACAAAACTGATGGGACTAGTACATGGTCAGTTTGACTTTTCCTGCTGTCGAGTAGAATTATTAAGTTAAAATATGGACGCGTCTGCAGTGACATGTTTTGGCCCAGATAGAGCCATTGTGTTTCAGTTGATGAACAGCCAACAGGTTGTGCGTGCCGAGGGACAATGTGTGACTGTGGGAACAGTGCACTGTGTCATCATCATCAAATGAAATTCCATCCATACTATCCCTCAGCCCTGTTTTTTTGGCAACAAATTCATATCGAAACAGAAATGGAGCCAAACTTAGGTTCCTGCAGGCATCAATAGTTGAAGTCAGATGCTGTTTTGGGATTTGCCACCAATGAATTGTTTCTTTTCTTCAAAGTAGACCTTCACACATTATGAAATAAACTTTGTGTATGCGAAATGTTATTTATTGTAGTCAGGACTAATGAATTATTCTCAGGACCGATATATTTTCTAAGTTACTAGACCTGTGGACTAGTAATGGATTATAATTAGCTTCTAACCCTCATCTGCTCAGGTAGATACAGATGTTTCTTATTTATTGACATCTGTCAGCTATAGTTTTGGTTGTTAACTAGCTGTACATCTGAAACATGATGTTATCAGCCAGAGAGAAAATTTTGTGTGTGTGTGTGTGTGCGCATGCGTGTGTGTGCCAAATCATCTATCTTTCTGTGAATGATGTTTGGAAATGATGCTTTTTACTGTAAATGGTGCTTCAAAAAGACACTACCATTGAGGGAGAAAGTGATTAATATCTTTTCGTTCACTGAAGCATTAAGCGTTGTATTGCTATAGTAATTGTTATTGTTGTTGTTGTAGGAGATGATATGGAAGTTAGACAAGAAGACAGTCCATTGGGAGTACATTACGGGCTTGGAACCTCCTCGTGTAGTACACGTCAGATCTGTGGATGCTCTTAGTAAGGATAATGTCTATGGTCAGGTCACTGTACGCTTCCACACACAACAGGTAAATGCTGACATAACTGATTTGAAAATCTCTCTCTCTCTCTCTCTATCTGTGTGTGTATGTGTGTCAGGGCCGGAAAAATTGGTAGCCCAGATGCCCGGGACATGTGGATTTTGTCTTCGGGCTAGTGAGTAGTCAAAAACACTAGCCCGGCCAGGCCGCCAGCATTTTGAGGCAAGATATGTGGTAGTCTCAAGTTCGTTTTTTCGTATAATGATCTTCTGCTGTTTTGGAGGACGAAACAAATAGTTTTGTCTTCAAATACATGTTTGATTCATCTTATTTGTAAATAATCTCTGCTAAAGCCTGAGAGTATTAGTCAACACTTTAGGTATGTTTAATATCATCAACAGTTTTCACATGCAGCGCCAACTTCCTATCACGACGGTTCACAGTAAATAAATGGCACTTAAATCTTAATAATCACAATTTGAATGGCAACGCCGACGCAGCGACGGTGACATGATCTAGCAGTGGTTATTTTGTGGTGGGGTTATTGTATAAAAACAAATTAAATGGTTGACAGCAGATGTCAGTCACCTTATTCCAGGTTTTCTGAACTGTCAGAAACTTAGAATCTGCCTATAAAAGATGACCCTCCGGTCTTATTCATTCTCACCTACCACTTCCACATAGTCTAGGACTGGATCTACTTACCTCAATACTTGTAATAACAGCGACATGAGTTTAGAAATATGTAAATTTTAATCCTTTTTGGCAATACTGTCATTTGTAGAGTACCAGAATGACTGGATCCGCAAAACAACGGTGGGCTTCCCTTATAAAGACCCAGTACTCCAAAAAGTGTAAACAAGTGAAAGTTTGATGACAAGTGTTATGACAGCACAGAGAGTAAATGTAAATTCATCCCACATCGACACGATTTCCATGGGTGGAATACAATAGTGATGAAGGGATCATGTTCTGCGTCACATCGAGAAAGTTACCATTACAAGCAGATAATTCCAGCACATTGTATGTTGGATCTACCAATGTTCGGATTGAATTGCTGAAAGCACTCAACACTTCCACACACCACCACCTGTGCTCCAGTAAAATCAAACAAGAATTACATCCAAGCAGTTATTCAGCTCCATGACAAGAAAAGAGTAGAGTTGAATTCACTTGTTCTAACAGCTTATCATATCTCGTACAAGAAGAGCCCATTTGCTGACTTCGAGTCGTCCTGTGAGCTTCAACAGCTCAATGGTCTAGGATTGGGAGAAAATTTCAGTAATGCTAAGGGGTCCTTATTGTCTTTAATGCACATATTTACAATCGCCTCCGTCGATTTCAGCACAATTTTAATAACTAGTAATTTTTGGTTGGGCTAGTGAGCTGTAGAAATATTCAGGTCCTGGTGCGTGTGCGTGCGTGTGTGTGTGTGTGTGTGTGAATTCATGTATGCTTCTTAAAACATAAGTCAGCTTTAGGTACTTCGCAAATACATGCCTACCCATGCAAGATTTTCATTTTCAAATATTATGCCTTGAATGCTATTATTATTATATTTAATAATAATAATAATAATAGTAATTAAATTAAATCAGTAATAATACATATTTAACTATATTTTGTCTTCTATGGCATTATGGCATTTGTTAAATATAAATAGTTTTATTCAGTGATTAAAAAGTCTATTTCATGTCAAAACTACAATTTGAGAATTTTTTTTTATTGATCCGGATTAAAAGAATTCCTGTTTATAACAGCTAACGTTCTGTTATAGATCCTGGCTGTGTATGACCGATTTGGCCGCCTCATGTATGGTAGTGACACGATCGTGAAGGACACGCTCGAGTATGTCGTTTTTGAGAAGCACATCTCGGACGAGAACTCCAGGTGGCGAATACATGGAAAAATAATTCCCGACTGGATGCCACAAAAGCAGACTGTGCTGCGTACGATGCGCATACCGAATGTCGTAGCGACGGAAGAGGGGGAGGACGAGGACGAGACGAAAGAGGGGGATAAGGCAAAAGAATTAGTAGTTTAGTAGCTTTGTGACATAATAGCTACATAGTAACTGTGTCACATCATTGTATAATTAGGTTAATTTGGGGTTAAAGCTGTTTTTGTGTGTTTATGGATGTAGGGTGACACACATATCATTATGCTAGTAGATATAACCTTGTCATTATTTGAGTATTATGCAGCCATATGTAAAACATTTGATTTCGAAACTGTAACAAATCTGTTGGTCAATCATGATAGAGCGATGGTATGACCCCTTTTTTCAAATTTGTTCGGAATGCTTCTAAATATAAATATAGTTTCCTTTTCAAAATTGTGGGAGAAGGGTGGCACAGTTTGGGTGATCTAGTTATGTATGCTAATTCGTGGTTCAGATTTATAAATAATGAATTGGAATAACTAGCGTTTTTTATTATTTTTATTCACCGTACTGTCATACATAATTGATTGCAATAGGAGAGACACGTAACTGGAAGAAACAGTCAACTACAGATTCACAAAATTGCTAAAATAAAGATGTTTCATCCTGGTTGAATTTGGATAATTGTTTTTTTTATTAATTATTTGTGGCAATACCTAATTTGTATTGATATGATTAATAATTTTTTATTTATTTATCGTAATTTAATGTAATGTAATTAAGAATTAACTATTTATCTATACCACACACACACACACACACACACACACACACGGACATCTGCCTGAAATCTGCTGTTCTCGACCATGGGTCAAATAGATCAAGTTGATAGGCGCTTTAATTTATATCCCACCACACCTAACTGCATATACTTAGGGACGCTAAATTAGGCGTGAATGAACGTTCACTTAGTGATGAACGGAAACGTATGAGGGTTAGCTGTTAGGTTCGAGTAAATTATAGGATTGAGACGATATTTCGTTCTAGTCCAGCAATAATCCATTGTGCGGTATTGCTACTTTGTTTTTATTTTAGTTAAATTGCTTCAGTGAGTCCATACTGAGTTAGTGTACATTCTTTTGTGGTGAACAAACTGTAATGTTTGTTAACACGCCGAGGGTATATAAAAGGCCTGACTTTTCACTTAGGTTAGAGAAGAACTTCGAAGCCAGACTAATTGGACGTGTACCGATATATATGGTTCATATAAGTAGGATTTATTCAGTTATTCGAACCCAGAATAAAGCTGAGGTCAGCATCTGAGGTGTCGAAATGTTTTATGTACAGGTTTCTTTTGGACCACAGAAAATTACTGTTGAAAGTAAACTGTGGTGTCAAAATAGTTTATGATATGTATGTAGCAAGTCACCATTGAACCATACGCACGTGTTGTTTGCTCCGAGCTGTGGTATCAAATGGTATGTTTTTTTACGTGCTTCCGCTTTTTGTACGTAGCCTGCATGTAGCCGCTTTCCTGTGGGCGTGACATATTTGTCGCGTACGAAAAGCGAATTAGCTGGTTCCCACAGGCTGATGAGTAGACCAGACACATGCTTAGGTATACGCATACATTTATCAATATGTGGAGGTATGGAACATTTAATTTTTAGATTAATGTATGTATAGTTGTATTTAGATTTATGGAGGTAGGTCTCGAAGGATGTTTAGATATGTTAATGCTCTGTGCCTGTTGCCTCTATATGTACCCTAAAACACACACACACACACACACACACACACATATCAACATGCACATGCAAAGATGTTAACATTATGATACCTGTTTTATTACATTTTATGAGGTCATTATGATGACTGAGCGGGCAACAAAAATTTATCCTGTAAAGATTTATGCAGAAGATTATGAGGTCTTTTTGGATTGGATGGATTAGGTGTGTTTTTATATATATATATATATATATATATATATATAATGGGTTTGAACCCTGGCTGGGCTGTGTGAGAAAGGTATTTCATCTTTCACTCCCCTCATTACATTTGGAGGTTGCTCTATACATTTAACTTATGATGTATAAACGTGGCTGTAAAACAACAATGTGTATATGTGTGTGTGTGTATGTGTGTGTTAAAGGTAGCATCTCGTGACATCCACACCCGTGTCTGGTGTCTTGGTGGTAGATTTGTGTCCTGAATTAGGTGACTCGCAGGAAACCATCTTCCATCTTCAAATCTCAACGTGGGCATATCTGAAGGGTGTTTCATCTTTGACTTCGTCTCATTACCTTCGGAAGTCGCTTGGCTCATTTAGCCTATCATGTGTACAAAAGTGGCCTTTAAAACATCAATCATCAGCTACCATAGCTGTAGTTAAGCGAGAGGTATATCTGTGTGCGTGTGTATGTGTGTGTCCCCAGGGTTGACAAAACAGGATAAATCTACTGTTGCGTACGCTAATGGTATTAGAACTTTGCAGAAAGAGTTGCTTCAAACATGTATTCACTATTTGTGGTTCTCTGTGTCATTGAACATTAAATACTCTTCACATCCCCCAAATATCTACGTCAATTACGCATACTTTTAAGTCCGTACTTGTCACAAACCAGTAAAATAGGTCGAGTCATACTTGTTCATTAATGGTTATAATTCGATAGCATCAGGGTTCGGATGGCAAGATTGGCAGTACATATAACAAGATATCTAATTCAAGATGTGTACGATAGCAGTAAAAAGAGATGCAGTGATATATGGCATGTTGTTTGCCTGAACTAGCCAACGAGTGTGGGGGGGGGACATATGGGATTCTTTGTCTACTTGTTTGTCATAGGATGATACTTCTGTTGATATGTCGCCGCTATCCACGGCGCTCCACTCCTCGGCATCTCGATGGACCAGTCGCCAGTTTTCTCAACTGTTCACTTGGTGCAGCACCGTTTTCGCAATATTCCGTGAGGTTGGCCAACGAGAGACTGAAAACCGCATACAAATATATAGTCAGACGTAATTTCCATTTCTACTGGTATGTTTTCCCTGCTAGTCAACATTGAGCAGCGAAAGTGACAAACATGATCACACACACACGTGGATGTCTGCCAACGGCATTTATCACCACTCGTCGCAGCGAATGACGGCCGGTTCGAGTCGCTTATCTTCTTTGCGTGCCTTCCTGGCTGTTTTAAGATTTGTCACGATAAAGATGCCGAGTTTACAGTTACAATTTAATGCGTGTCGAGTTGACATCGGTTTCGGAAAAGCGGTTTTTATTTCTCTACATGTACGTTTCGGTATATGGGAGGTAGAGCGCCAGAGCTTGACCTTCCCGGAAGTTGGGACAACGCCCCCCCAGCGATTGTTTGTCCCGATTTGGCAACAGCTATTGAGTTTAGATGTTTAGCCGACGGGCTACTCCCTCAGGAAATATTCCGCAAAGATTGATGCGAATCGGATCCGAACCCACAACCTGGAGGTCTGTAGCGCACTGCACTGCACTGCACCGATGGAGCGCCCCCTATTGCTCGGCGGTCGACAGGATATTGATGATGACGATTGATGTTTTACGCCCACTTTTTGTGCACATGGTAGGCTAAATGGGCCGAGCGACCTCCAGTGGTAATGAACTGAAGTCAAAGATGAAACATCCTTCAGATATGCCCACGCCGAGATTCGAACACGGATGGTAGTGATCTGTGGTCCAACACGTTACCGTTAAACCACGGAGGCGCCCCGGCCGTCGACAGGAAATAATGCAATTTCATATGTTGACGCCAACTTTTATTTCTTTCCGAGTAGATAGCCGTCATGTAGGTAATAATATAATCTGAGTTTAAAACAATTAATTCTGGATTTGCAAAATACAAGCTAATTCCTGGAATCTGATTGGTTTTCCTTCCTTTCGGATTAGGAAAGTAGAGGTCACTGTAACCCGACCTATTTATCTTTTTGGAGCTGGAAAAAATACAACCGTACAGTTTACGTCAGACGAGGGTCGGTTGACCTCGCTATCGGTGTGTTTATCCAGGGCTCCATGACGAAATTATAAGATCTTTAAAAAAAAAATAGACGTTTTATTTGTTTAACAGTGTTTGTTATCAGCCAGAATGTTTGGCTGTTATCGGACTGGCACGTACTGTGTAAAAGCTAAAACTAGTACTGGATTATCTAGCCACGTAGGTTGGCTACGTGTAATATTATTATATTGGCTACATGCTGTTTTCACGAACGGTGCTCAAAGCCATTTAAAAAAATGAACGTTGGAAAATAATTTTTATCCGAGCGTGATCATGTTGCTCTGTCGCTTTACTGGGCTAGCAATATAAAGGCTATGGCGACCTTGGCTGTTTTCTGGGTGATTATAATCTAGGTCAGTGCAACCTTTTGTGGTCCTATTTTGGGGTTGGGTTGAAGAAGACAAAATGGTCGTGTTGGCGATTGTTTCGACGAAATTTTACGGTTCTACTGCCTCGCGTGACACATTAGATGGCTGTTAGTATATATATATATATATATATATATATATAATTGATTAAAAAAGATCATGTTTTATTTCCTTGAAAGAGATTGATTAAGTTTGATACTTGAATAGGATATGTCCGCGAGTGCGCAAGCGTGCGTGCGTGCAGATCCATCTTAATGCTGTTGAGACTGCCCTGCGTGCGTGCTTGCTTGCTTATTTGCGCTTGATTGCGCTTTCTTATCTTGAATCTGAACTCGGAAGCGGACATCGTCTGCGGTTGTATGTGTGTGACCTCTTTGTGTGTATGTCAACTGCGCATGCGTCCATATTCACATGTCGGCCAAGCAGAAGTCAACCATGTCAACATCTATCTATCACGATACTTGTTTGACACAAGAACAGCTAACTTATTGATAATATAAAATATATTTAACAATAGAATCACTACCTGATTATGGCAATCAGGCCATTGTTATAATATTTATCTAACAAAGAGCCACCATTGTTATTATAATAATTATTATTAGTCAAGCATATTTAGTTTATGCACAAGGTATCGATCGACTTTTAGAAAATCCGGAATCATTCTGGATCTGTGTTCGACGGATTCGTGAACTGGGGTATCCGGAGGCTAGAAGGAGCTGGTTTAAACAAATGTAGTTTGATCTTGGGTGAAATAAATAAATAAACCGAACTACATCATTAAGAGCCGTGAACGTTCTCCTGAACTACTGGTATAGATACACGAGGTCTAATGTAATGGCAAAAGTCCGATGTATGCAAGCGCACGCCTGGAAACACACGAAGGAAGTCCTCAGGCTACGGCGAATTTCGCACATAATCCCCTCAGGACATAATCCCCTCGCACAAAATAAAACATATAACAGGGAGTTACAATAGTCTATTAGAAATATAACGTAGACATCGACTACAGTTACAAGTGCTTCTTGTGTCAAAAATGCTTTTAAACAGTGGATGTTCTTAGGTTGATAGTAGGCAGTTCGGTATACTGGTGTGACATGTTCATACATATTAATACGTTTGTCAAAAATAACTCCTAGATTATTCACTGATTGAATGACCCAGACTTGACTGAGCGATCTCGGAACACCGGTCAGCCGAAACACGTCTTTCAACCTGATAAAAGTACATTATGGTCAACTGTATCAAATGCAGCAGACAGGTCCAGAAAAACAAGTATTACTGACTTGTTTGTAATTGTGTAGAATAATACAGTGAAAACTACGTTTTTTATTAATGATTTTACAAGGGCAGCTTTCACGGATCTTTGGAAAACACCCAAAGGTAATGATTTATTAACCATATTCGTAATTGGACTTATCAGAACATCCAGACAATCTTCCAAAAGCCATGAAGGCATAGAGTCAACTGGACAGAAAACATTAGATGACCTTTCAGCAACTGCCTCGTATTAATCTCTGTAGGAGACTCAAATGTATTTATTATGGACAAGCAGGACTCTTATACTAATGGTACACCATGTGACGAAGAGTTGGAAGGGAGAACTCGCTATGTATATTTTGTATCTTATGACAGAAGAAGTTTTTGAAACAATGGGCCACATCTTTGTCTGAGTTGACAATATTTAGAAGTTTTGTTTACTAAAATCTGTGTACGGCTTTATTCACGACACTGAAACGAATCCTTTGATTTCCATTGGATGCTTTGATCTTTGTATTGTAATATTCTGATTTGGCTGAGGCAAGGGTCTCCTTAACTGGAAATTTATTGACGTTTTTGATCCACAGCAGCTACAACTTGGAATAAATACTTCACCACACCAAGACAGCAAGTTGTGTACAACAGTGAGATCAGTACAACAACAAAATAAGAAACACCGCATCAGTACCCGAACAAACATACAACATTGTGCATCGAGGTCATTAAAAGCCAGTCAGTTATTCATTGAAGAATGTGAGTCAGATAAGATTTTATCTGAATAAGAAGAAATAAACACAAGTAAACATGAGTGTGAGAGATCGAGATTTGTGCAAAACTTTTTCGCGTTTCGACAATTCAATTGAGAGATTATTATCTGGGCTTACATTGTTGTGAGTGAGGTATATGTCTTCAAAAGGGTAGGACTTCAAACTGGACTATTTATTACAGCGCGACGTTGAAGTCCCCGATGAACACGTAATTCTGATCAACCCCGAGTCTCCATCTTGTTATAGCTAGTTATCTTGTAGTCTTAGCCAAGGCTGGAACATTACGAACATTAGTCAGCTTTATGTGTGTATTGAGTATAGATAAACGACGGTGAACTGTCTAGGCCCACTTATTGCGTGCGCACGCACGCACGCAAGCACACAGAAATGTTAAGTTGCTGATTTTGGCATTCATTGATTGTTTTATAAATCCTGTAATCACCGTTCTAAAAACAAAGTAAGTACCTAAGATGACTCGTAAACAGCTGGATGCTACTCGGCCTGCCTTTAGCGTACATAGAACGCCCCCCCCCGGGGGGGGGATGATTTGAACTGTTTACAATATTGGCGATAATCCAGTATTTTAGGAGCGACAGAATGAAATATTGACTTCAACAAGTTCGGGATAAGGTGGTAATAGGTCACCTATATAGGTTCAGGATGCTAATATTTAGCTGGTATGATTATAGGTGAATATCCGTTACAGGTACCTAAGATAGGGGAACGTTTATATATATATATATATATGTATATATATATATATATATATATATATATATATATATATATATTATAGCCTAACATGGGTAGACAAGTGGCCGTAAAACACCAATCATCATCATCATCATCATCCTCCTCTTCCTCATCATCATCATTCTAATAATAGCAAAGGCCTAGACCGCCTGGAAACACAACTGCCAACGTTAATGATTTAGGCAAAAATATATAGTACATTTTAATTGTGAACACTAATAATTAATAGAATATAATATATTAGTACTAAATTAGTGCTGCTATTTTTCTCACTTTGTAAACGTTTCTCACGCGGTAGGGCTATATCAGAAGGGTGTTTCATATTTCACTTCGCCTCGTTACCTTTATAGGTCACCGGCCCATTTAGTCGACTAGGCGCACAAAAGTGACCATAAAATAGCAGCAGGTACACTTGCAAATGTTTCTTAATGCCATACGAAAGGAGAAGAAAAAAGAAGAAGGCAAGAGGCACACTTTTGCCTTAATTATTACAATCATCAATATATAACGATTAGCGATCAACACAATCCGAATCTTCCTAGAGCACATCACCTTTTTCACCAAGTTCTGTAAAGTTCCAATCGGGATTTAGCCGGCGCCTCATTCTTCAATTTTATGTGCAGCAGACGAATCGTGACTAATATTTTCTCCTTTCATTGAACTCTTCTTACTGACTAGCGTCTTTCTGGACTGATCCGTTTTCCGTTTAATGTTGGTGGCAACTTCGTCATATTCCCTCTGTATTAGACGTCACTAGTTTTTCAATTGATGTAATTTTACGTGCACGTTGTCAGTGCGCCATGTCATAAATTTATGCGCCCTATTTTAACAGGGTCATGAGCAAACTTCGAACTTGTCTTTTCGCCTACCCCGAGGCTAGTAGGCAACATTACGTGGAATGCTCGCTATATACTGCGATATATCTTCTGTGTTTACGTTTTGAGTGAACGGATGGGTTTGATTGTTTACCTTTGATGCTGGTTACACCTGGGACAGGTATAAAAGAGGGCTCTCGCAACGTTTTGAAATTTTAGCCACAACTCAACTCGGCTAATGGCCAATTCCACACACTGTTGAGGGGCGCCTCCGTGGTCTAGCGGTAGCGTGTTGGACCACAGATCACTACCACCCGTGTTCGAATCCCGGCGTGGGCATATCTGAAGGTTGTTTCGTCTTTCACTTCGTCTCATTAACTTTGGAGGTCGCTCGGCCCATTTAGCCTACCTTGTGCACAAAAGTGGCCATAAAACATAAATCATCATCACAGACTGTTGAACAAGGACGGGTTACCCTAAGTACGACTGTCAACATAAGATGAGAAATATCTCCGGATGGGTTGACTAAAACGATTGGTTCACAAAGTCAGTTCAGGGGTCAGAAAGGAAATTAGTACCCCCTAAAAACTGACGTCTTTACAAATAAATAAATCAGAACTCTTCCCACAGGGAAGGACGTGAACATTTTTAGTCTTTCTGCACTTGCTTAGAATCTACCATAATTTGGATGGTTGATAATTATTTCTCCGCGCCAATAAAAGATCACCGCGTTGATTTAAAGCCCTGCTTTCCAGGTATATTAGTATATCATCTTCACCTGATACATTATTGTAATTAAAACAGCCCACAAACACGAAACTTTGAACAGGCCAACTAAAGAGACAATTGTGTTCAGCTCAAGTCATATTTCATTTCTAATAAATTACAAAATCACAAAAAAATTGTTTGCTTAAGTAAATAAACCTGATCACTAATGCAGGCCCGTGATATATATATATATATATATATATATATATATATATATACTATATATATATATATATATATATATATATATATATATATTTATACACACACACACACACATATATAAGAATTTGCAAACGAATCCTAGTCCCCTTTTTTCACAATTATCAGGTACTACTGCAGAAATTCGTGGTGGATGTTAGGTAACGGCATTGAACTAGTGACTGAGAAATACTTGGTGCAAATCCACACGATACACATGTGTATACCGCCTTTATACAGGTGTTGGATATCAGTATAACCTTTAGCGGGCGAGATAGGCGGAAAGTGTTGATGCACACCCGCCATTGACATACAGACAAATGGAAACACATACATACATGCATACGTACATTACTTGTGGAAAGACACAGACACACGCGCAGGCGCACACGCTCACACACACACACACACACACACACGAGAGAAAGAGAGAATGAGAGAGAGAGAGAGAGAGAGAGAATGAATGCACGTGCCTTTAGAACCAGCGAGTAAATAAACCTATCAACGCCAAATTATAGAACAATTATTATGATTTTTTTTTTTAAAAGAAGCTAAATAAATACACGACATTATATGCAGGTTACCATCATTCGTGCTAAACGAAGTGAAAACAAAAACAAAGCAAGCAAAAACGCTGTCTTGAAAGATTAGGGCTCATTCGAATTCCAAAAGCACGAGATGTGCTTAAATTCTGGGACATATGCCGTCTAGAAACGGCAAATCGTTTATATACAAAATCATACGCCGTATCAACAGTAAATAATTATTGGGCAATTAGCTTGGATCACAGAGTATTACAGTTTAATATCATTAATAGAGACTTCACTGTCAGGTGAAAATCACCCAAAAATATCATTTATTCCTCTGCGTGTTAAGCAAAACTCCTATAACTGAATACAATTCGAGCCGATCTCGGGATTTCAGCACCCCGTGTCCTCGTCACGTGAAGCGGATTCTGGTTCGCCGTTCGGATCCTCATTGATGACGTCACAGTAGGCCGGCGGCTCGAGACAATATGGCGGCGGAACGAAATAGGCATCGACCGGAAGTGGACCAGACGGGGACGAAGTATCAGCTTCCGGTGCCTCGGCAGGAACGGTCGCCGATTCCGCGTCGTAGGATCTGGTGACGTCAGCATCGAGACTAGAGATAGTCGGTTGTTGGAAGCTGGCGACGTACGGCGGGGGCGGCGGAGCGGCCGGAAGGACACGCCCTGGACGATCGGCGCGCGAAGCGGGCGGCGCGTGATCCGACGACGTGCTGAGCGAACGCATCTTGCGCATCACGTGCTTGAATTCAGTACAGCGAATGACGAAGACCACCAAACAGATCAAGAGAATGGCGACCATCGTGATCACTATGAAGATCCAGTACTCCATGGCGCCGTCGGACGCGCGCTCTAATAAGCGCACGGTGCCGATAGCAGCGGCCCCTGGGTCGTTCTCGATCGGCTGCAATGACTAGCATCGGACTGACGATCGGGACGGCACCTAGCGAGCGACGTGGAAGAATGGCAGTCCCGGTTTCGGAACTGGGAGTAGTTGTTGCCACACGGTGATGTCCTTGATGATCGGAACGAGAGAAAAGTAAAAATATTCGGTTACAATACGTCTTTCTTTTCGTTGTGTACTTTGTTTAGATCTAATTACCGAGACATGAACACGTGCTTGTTCATGGCCAAACGTAGCCATATAGACTCCAAGATCAACATGGACTGAGGCTTATATACAAAAAGAGTGAGAGAGACAGAGCGTGCGTGCCTGTGTGTGTGTGTGTATGAGAGAGAGAGTGTGTGTGTGAGAGAGAGATCCCACCAGAACTCGACCTATGTGCAGCTTTAGGCATTTAACATCATCAAATTTGGGATGCCGGTAGGGTTAGTGACCAACGGTCAATTAAATGGAAAAAAAATCACATCGAGCATTAGGCTCGGCCAAGCATTACGACCGGAGATATTACAGCGACCTTCAAAAGACATTCGATCCTGTCGACTTGTTGACGCGGTCGTGTTACATCTGTCCGAAATAGGTCGCTAGTCCAACACGCGTTCTTGTCGGTGAGCATGAGTTTGTTTGATATAAATTAGCCTACCTTTTTGGTGTCTCCTCAGTGTGGAAGCCGACAGAACACGTTCACTCTGACAACTGTCTGGCTATCTTTGATAAAAGGTTGTTGTCACCGATGATGGTGAGTCGCTCTATTGACTATTCTAATACGGCAGCAATGTGGCTAGAATAAAATAATCCTAGATCAATTGTTGTTATCAGGACTCTTCGAAAAATGTATTAGAATGGCTCCTTACAGTCGATTTATTATTTATTTTCATTTATAGTGACTATTATTATTATTATTATTATTATTATTAAATATTAACATTATACTGAATGGTATTATTACATTAGGCATGACACTACTTTTATTATACAGTCTTAACAACAATAAGAACAGCAATACTACTGTAATAATAATAATAATAATAATAATAATAATAATAATAATAATAATAATAATAATAATAACACTACTACTACTAATAATAATAATAACAAGTTGTGTTAATAATAATAATAAAAATAATAAAGATTTAATAAAATAATAAGAGAAAAAATACTAACGACCCTGATTATAATACTATTAGTAGTAATAGCATGATTTAGTATTAGGAAAGTAATAGAAGTATTACTACTACCACTACTACTATCACTACTACTACTACTACTTCTACTACTGTTTCCATTACTTTCGTTACTTCTATCACTGCTATTCCGACTATCACAACTACTATTGCTAATAGCGACACAAGTAGAAGAAGGAACAATAATAACAGCTACAGTAATAGCAGCAGCTACAAGAAACAGTAGTAGTAGTGGTGGTGGTGGTGGTGGTAGTAAGAATACCTTAATATAAGTAATATAAGTGGTATTATTACTAGTAGTTGTAAATGCAGTAAAGGTAGTTGCGGTGGTACCAACAATAGTCGTAGTAGCGAGAGTATTACTTTCTGTATTTTAATCATAAAGTTTATGCGAAAATAATCATTTTCAGGATCAGTTCGAATCAAACGCCTTCATTGACTTCGAATCCAGGGACGATGGGTGATGACGATAACTATACAATAATACTGCGACCTACCTTAGCCGATAAACAAACTGGTTGAGAAACGAACACGGAGACCTTGCAGAATGGTCAGCTCACTAACAGCTGACGAAATCTGTCCGCACAATCTTCGGCGGAGACTTTAACCGACCAATAGAAAAGTAAAGGCCTCGACCTCCGCCTTATATACACATCGACGTGCTAGTTCTTAGCGCATGCGCAATAACATTGAAAGCTTTGAAGTGGAAATTAGCCGAACAAAATGATAACAATTTCGAGGTATTTAGATGTTAGTTGCTATTCATCGACGTATAAAAATAGCCTAACCATCCAGCCGCTCCCCCCAACGCTCCCCCCAACGCTTGAGGTGTTTTCTGGTTCGAATAGAAGTAACCTCGAGTAAGAAAACAACTCCACGAAGTGGTGACCCAGCTGGTCAACAGTATTAAAAAAAGCTGTTTACGCCGTATTGCATGGTCATAAATATTAGTATTATTCAGAGCCTGCGATAACGTGATAAACGTGCTTGAGCCGTGCTATGCCAGTTAAGAGTGGTGTCACACTTAAGTGTTTGAGTTAACCGGGGCACAGTAACCGAGAAAAACAAGTGAGTTTTATGTCTAGTTTTGTTTTGTTTGGGGATTCTTCTTCGCTATCTGTTATGTCGCTGTGTGTGTGTGTGTGTTTGTGTCAGTAGGTGCGTGCCTGGTGTCATTGGTTTGCCAGGGTTTGCATTTGAATAAAATTTCTGTTTGTGGGATGTTTACCTGCGGGTTCTTCCCTTGGCCATACGTCGCCGGTGTGTCTTACTGACTGACTGACTGGCTGACTAATTGACTCACTGACTCACTCACTTACTGAAACCGATTCATCTTGAGGGGAGGGAATACGGCCTCGAAGAATTCATTTTCATATTAACTCAAGTAGTATCTCATCAGGCTTAGTGTTCGGTCGCGTCTGTACAGGTGCGCGCGCGCGCGTGCTTGCATTCACCATCTCAACCTTTGAGTCGATGCTAAATGCAGTTAATTGGCTAGCTGGAGTACACTCGAGAAAATAAATGAACCCAACGTTACGTATTATGATTCTTAAACGGCCCATCATATCAGAATGAAGAGCCATGACACATACTCATCTCTATTGTCTTGTGGCTGGTATGTGACAGATGTGACTATTGATAATGATGACAATCTTGATGTGCGTGGGTCTTGGACATGAGACATTCTATGGATAATATGACGCGAAACTGGACATTCGTACGTACACGCACGCACGCGCACGTACACACACACACACGTCCACACACACAAAAATACGCACACGCTCGCGACATAT